>JAVFBW010153468.1:0-12083 GCA_034783835.1 Mopalia ciliata
CAACCTCTTTTCTCGCCTCTTAAGATTGACCGAGGAAGCCGAGTGAGTATTCTGAAAGGTCATGGCCCACCCGCTCCCTCACGGGGACAGTCAAATCGGTGATGGGTACCAAGTTTACACCACTGGCAAGAAACAAAGATAGTACAGGATAAAAACGTAACAAAACAGATAAGCTTGTTGTTGCACGTTAGATCTTAGAGCACCAGAAAGATACCCACCCACTTCCCACTAAGGTTATTTCACTCACATGACTGCGTGCCAGTCCATTAGGTGAAGGAAACCACCTTGTGACAACACTGGCAACAAACAGCTCAGAAAGTAATAGGGCAACAGGAAGCTCCCTCGAACCACTCGCCAATGGTTCAAAGAAACTAGCAGCAAACAAAGCCGGTCAAAAACAATACGGCTTCTTGTTTCCAAGAACACCAGGGCAACAGGAAGCTCCCTCCCAGTCCACGACCCACTAGCCATCAAACATACCTCCTATTGAAAATCTGCTATACTCTCTCTCCTCATAAAAACTGGCCAGAGCGTTACACATTGCTAGATTTCCATCGTGGTTTACATCAATACAAGCCCTGTGAAAAAATCAAATTAACAGCACCTGCATATTTTGAAACTCGACACAAGTGCCATACTGGTTATTTTCCTGCCCGAATCCAACATAGGGACATCTGAATCATGTTTGCTTGCTCTGTATACATCACACTCAAGGATATTTTACTTACATGAGAAAGGATTTTTCAATTTTACCCAGTCTTAATTAAATAAATGTGGTAAGATGGGAAACCAAGATAAAACCTGCTAAAAGCCACCTCTGCTACAGTCAAAGCCACTGCCTCAGACTCATCATATACTAGAGATCTACTGGATGGTTTGATTTGTTTGATTCGTGTTTAATGCATGCTTAAGGGTATTTCACTTACATGTTGACAGATTGTTCACTTCCAATTGCTCCGTTCCTTATGACGGTGGAAAACCGAGAGGAAATTTCGTAAAAACCATAATCCTGATTGCCGAAGGCACATCGAGTGACTACGTCATATATCTGATGGTCCACAGAGAAAATTTCGTAAAAAAAAAACCCCACCCCCTTGATTGCCAAAGCCACATTGTGTGACTCTATGATATATCTGATGGTAGACAGACTAACTCAATCTTGTGACCGGTAAATCGAAGTAGGATTAGTAAGCCAAATTACCACTAAGCCGCAGCCAATGGATGGTTGGTTTGAAAGGTTGAGGTGCATTGGAGGAAGATTAACCTTCCAACACACTACCACTTAGCCATGGATTTGTTTGTTTGTTTGATTGGGGTTTAATGTCGTACTTAAGAGTATTGAACTTTTTCACTTAGATGTTAACGGATTGTCCACTTCACATTGCTCCTTTCCTTAATTCGGTGGAAAACTGGGAGGATATTTTGTAAAAACCAGCCCTGCGATTACCGGAACCACATTGTGTGACTCTCTCATATATCTCATGATCGAGAGACGGACTCAACCCTATGAGCGATAAATTGAAGTAGGATTGAAGTAGATGTTGACTGATTTTTTATTATTGTTTAATACATTTTATTTTATTTCAGCCCTGAGAAAATGATAGATTTACCTCCATGTTTTTCCATCATTAAACACCACACAATCATAGACAGGTCCAGCATCTGAGAACTTCTTATCCATACTGGTTAAAACATCAACCTTAGCCTGCAGGTCCTTGTACTGAAGATCATCCTAAAATCAAACACAAATATTTGCTGATATACTGTTATACTGGAAAGAAAATTTTTAAAACACCTTTTTTGGGCTGCTTAATAGCAATATCTTATCATAAAAATATCCATGTAGAATAACTGGGTAATAATGCCAGATAAGAGGGCATATTACTTATGTATATTTCTAATATAGAGAAAGAAAATTTTGGGATTTAACCTGGATCTCTGGCTAGCAGGGCCATAGTTCTAGCAGGCTGAGCTATAGAGATCGACCATGAATTTTGATTGTTTGACTGGGGTTTAACATCACAATTAATGTTATTTCACTCATATGACTGCGTACCAGCCCAATAAGTGAAGGAAACCATGGTTGATCCCATTGCGAACAAACAAAGACACAATGGAACAATAACAACATATAAAATGCACATCATACATCACTGATTCCTGTTGGCACTTAGCAATAAGAACACCAGGACAAATTCCTGCCATACAGCTGTCATTTCACTTATAATCCAGCACAATGTACACTGACAGTGAAAAATACACAAAATGTGTGATGCTTTGTTCTGCTGGAAAGCAAATGTTCCTCCAGTGCTAAGAAAAAACAGAACGACTAAACTTGGAATATACTGTCCTTCAAGTTTGCCTGTTTGTCTGGCTGGGGTTATAAGGCAGTACTTAAGGTTACTACAATCACATACAGCATGCCAGCACACTGGGTTTAGGAAACCACCCTCGAAATCACTGGCAACAAGTAAAGACAAGGGCAAAAACAGAACAATCACAGGACACAATACAACCACATCATACAAAACAGGATAGCCAAAATGCTGAAAAAAATTTATCACAAATATTTCCACTTTCTTGTTTCTCCCTTAGCACGGAGAAAACCAGAACAACAGCAACAAAAGAAACTTAAATAACAACTGATGCAACATGGTCTCTGCTTTCAAATCTTACACCAGACAAATATTAATGGAATAAAAAATGGAGAAAGGACCACATAAAAATCTAAATGCCAGAATTTCTATTTACTAACAGGTTTTGGGTTAGGGTGATCTTTCTCATATTCCTCGAGCTCTTGTGCTGCCTTGGCTAGAGCAGATCTGTGAGCTGGATCCCACTCCTTCTCCTTCCGCTCCTTGCTCCTACGATCCTTCAAGACCTTTGGATACAAGTCATAGCCATTCTTCAGGCCTATGTGATACTGTCCACTAGGATTTACCCAGGAATCAGGAATCTACGTAAGGGTAAAAATAAAACAAACAATGTACATGGTGCAAGCAGGAATCTTAAGTAAAGGTAACAAAAAATGTTCCTGGTTGTTTTATTTATTTTTTTCTTACCAGATTTATTAACAAAAACTATTCATTTCAGATGCACATAAACATATACCTAGAAATAGATGTGTATGATTGATGACTGATGCCATACTAAAGGGTATTTCACTTATATATGATTAAATATTGGTCACTTCTTACTCTGCCTAACTTAAGACTGGGTACAAATCTGAAAAAACCCACCCCTGCTATTGATAGAGTCAATTCATGTGTTGAGTAGAAAATCAACAAATAAATTTGCTCTACTTAAATTGCTATTGGTGAAAACACCAGAGTTTACTTGTTCAAACATGCAAATCTCAAAATAAAATGTGAACCCTGTTATTTTTTATTTTTGTAGCCTACAGTACTGTTCAAATGGCAAAACCAGCCATTCTGGGTGATATTTAAATAAAGATATCTAACTATTGTTGAAAATGTATCCACCTATATATTGGATTAAAATAAAAAATAAAAATTGTATCAGCTTTCAGATTAACTGCTTTTTATATTAGCTTGCAATGTCAACTATGTGAGCTACACATGGTGATTCTGCCATTTATTGAAAGCGAAACACTTGTTGTTCATAATATTGCTTCGAGTTTATGTTTTAATTTTTTTACAACAATAGACCTGCACAGTACCTTTAGTTTACGACCTGAAAGACCAGTAATTTCATCATCTTTAGCCTGCACAACTGTCGAAGTATCCACATCTCCAGATCCTGTAGCATCCACCAAATCCACAATCTTTGGTTTTCCATCTGTCGTGATCTAATTAAATAAAGGGTTACCATTAATAGAAAGGATATTTTAACTTTGTCCTCATTGTGGTATTTAAGGGTATTTCACTTATATCATGCAGATTAGCCTTTTCATGCTGAGATGAACCTTACAAAAGTCCCGATTATCGCAGCCACATCATGTTTGTTTGTTTGTTTGATTGGTGTTTAACGTCGAACTGAAAGGTATTTCACATATATGACAAGAGATTGTCCACTTCATACAGCTACATGCGGTGGCGAACCAAGAGGAAACCTTGTAAAAGCTACCCCCGCGATTGCCGGAGCCACAACATGTGACTCACTCATATACCTGATGGTCTACAGGCGGACTCGATCTGGTGAACAGTAAATCGAAGCAGGTTCAGTTTAGGAAGCGCACTCGCTACATGTACCACTATGCCATGGCCGCAGGCCCCAGCCACATCATGTGACTCACTCATAAACCTGATGGTCAGTAGACCATGAGACAGACTCGATCCTTGAGCGCTCAACTTTCAGTGGACATTTGAGACTCT
Source organism: Mopalia ciliata (assembly GCA_034783835.1). NCBI lineage: Eukaryota > Metazoa > Mollusca > Polyplacophora > Chitonida > Mopaliidae > Mopalia > Mopalia ciliata. The sequence continues at coordinate 4,335 of JAVFBW010153468.1, forward strand.
TGATTTCAGAAAATGAAATGCTGGAAGAGTGTTGTCATGTGCTTTGATTTATTTCCATTAATGAAAGGTCTACTGCAAATGTTCAGTTATTGTTAAGTAAATAACACAGGCAAATTTCAACCACAAGCTGGATCAACTTAAAATAGAGCAGTAGCACTAGACTGTGTTTGTCCAATTAGATGATAAAACAGGTATTTTCAATCATAAACAACATCTCAGTGTATTTTTTTGGACAAAATAGTCTATTAGGCAACTCTTAACTTGTGCTAATACTATAAGAGACCCCTTGATGTGTAATTTTAGAATATTTTTTAGCCAATGTCACAAAGGTTGACCAGCTGTATGACCCAGTCAATGAAAAGTGAAGCAAAATGACCATTGTGGACACCCTACTTCTGATTACTGGCAAAGCCCCTGGCTGTATCGTCAATAAAAGGTACCCGACATATGATAGATATCTGGAACTAAGCAGGATAGGCCAAAGGGGCTGGACAAACAGACAGACATAAAAAGGGGCTTAACCCTATCAAAGGTAAACAAACCCTTACAAAGTTCAATTTCTGCAGCCCTCTGGCTAAGTAGTCTCAATGCTGTCTTCTTTACCTAGCAGTGTAGCACTGGAGGAAGATTAACTTTCCAGTACTGTGAAAACACTTCACATCTCAATTGTGCCAACATCAATCAATTGATCAAGTCCAGCAAACTCGCTTTTAAATCTACACAAATGTTTATTACTCAGTTTGAGTTTGTTTGTTTGGGGTTTAACAGTATACTCTGGGTGACTCACAGATTTACCCGATGGTCGACAGACAGACTCGATCCTGTTACAAGGGAGAGTCATGAAAACAACTACAAAATTCTAAACTGGCATCAAAATATGGTCTCCCCTAGCACAATGTATAAGGCTTATTCCTCCATTTAAGCCGTATGTTCCACTTTTCTCGACCTGTGGTGAAAATTGGAAATTGATCCGCCGCTATTGCCTGCCCCTCAAAACATATAGCGGGTTTTTCTCCGTTTTTTTTATAGATACATTGAATACAATGAATAGTAGTTTACCTACATGCAATATTTTTTTTCTGATGGTTTTAGTCTTATTATTGCAAAGGGAGAAAACTTAAACTTGTCAACTCTGGCAAGAAACTCAAATAAAACTTTATTTAAACGTCATGTAAGAAAGAAGGAGTTAGATTCTTGTGAGTTTTATATCCAAAAATAAATCAAGAGAAAAATCAGATATATGTTTTGAGAGGCCAGCTATAGCGGTGGACAAGTTTCAAATTCACCATGAGTTGAAATAGGCAGGACGTACGGCTAAGATGGAGGAATTAGCCCTATTCATTGTGCTATGTCTACCCCTCTCATTTCCCTCGTTTTACTAGGCCAACAAAGGCCATTCTTAATCAACATGTACGTTTTAAGATAATGTAAGAGAGTATGCAGAATTTGAACACTCTAAAAGTTTGTTTACCTTTGATGGAGTTAAAACTAAGGCCCCTTGATAATGTAAGCTTTTATGCTATGTAGCTGTCAGTTGGGTTTGTCAAGTTATTCAGGCACGAGGGATAACCCCTTTTAAATTTGATACTGTAACCCTGAAGTCAAAGGTCTGACAAGTGACCCAGTGAGATGATATAACACAAAAATAACATGATAACAAGTGAGATGCAAGCTATACCATTCGATCAAAAAAACACGGATTTTAGCATAGATACAATTTTTATCACAAGTTATCACCCGGCTCCTAGTTTTCGTTACATGTGCAACAACAACGCTATATAATTTCGCCAGTCATCGCAGTCATCAACTTCTTGAAAAAAACAATCACCTGAAGTCCATTTGCACCCGGATCGACGCCTGTGTCCAAAATTGCAATCAGCACACCTCTGCCATCGTAATCGGGATATTTTACCAAGAAAGCAGCAGCCCCAGTTTCTTTCTTCGGAAGTAAACCCTCTACAGGGAAAGCGATGTCAACTGTTGCAGCCATTTTGTCCAATGAAATGACGCGACAAGCACCAACAGTCTACAAGTCACGACAGGACATCCTGTAGTAGCGACGTCATTCTACGACATGATTGCTCGTGTCCAATAAATAAATGCCAAAAATAGATGCATACAATTGAGTCAATAACGCGGGTTATCATTATTTCAAGCCAGGCTTTTTTGTTTTCATTTTTGCTTTTAACATGCAGGTAAAGCAGCATTTTAATAATAAACCTTAGCTGTGAGAGTGACTTTAATTCTAAAACTACCACATGTATAAAGGCTGAAAACATACATAGATTTACCAGAGCATCCATAAACAAACAAATTATAGCGAAACCAATCAGACCCGTTTAACAGATGTATTGTGAGAACAGATTAGAGCAAATACTGTGAACTTGAATAGGATGCTAAGCTAGTAAGTGCAGGCGAAGATATATTCAAACAAATTATTCATAATTCAGTCTTACAAACAATCACCGATATTAACAAAAACCGATTTTCACATTAAGAAATCAATCCACAAATCAATTAAACGTATGGTTATCAATATTTTTTTTAACCTGCTGTGTTGTGTAATGTTAAATTATTTCAGTGTATGCGATCTACGGACTTATGATCAGTTCCAATGGTCTCTCTTTTTAAACAACAGGTAGCCTACGTGTAGCCTGGGGTAACAACATACATTTATATTGTCATCCCAGATGTAGCACTCCAATGTGCCTTCGGCCGATATATATTGCACTTGATTAAATCAGATTAAATTGCTAGCTTAACAAATTATATTGTACAGCCATGCCCATATTAAGCTAATTATTGACTTGTCTATTTAGTCGTTATTATAAGAAGTATAAGCTTCAGTCTCAGCGAGCCATATATCGAGAAGTAAAATAGATTCATTTGTTTGTTAGTGAACTTTCATAGATGAAACAAATATATTTTCTATTGTAAAGAAAAACCATTTTGCTTCAGTTGCCCACACCAGGATAAGAACTCGGATATCTGCCTTACAGGAATATAATTGGTAAAACAAATGTGTCCAAAATTCTTGGAGAATTGGCTAGATGATATTCTAGAGGAGTGGTTGTTTTATTCTGTCAGCCAGTAAAAAAAATTAAACATGGAATGCATTTTTACAGATTGCATCTTCTTTGTTTGTTAAAATCAATATTTCAGTGAAATTTAAGTGTAAGTTTCTTAATAAAGATGATTTAAGTCGTAATTCATTAAAGTGTAGTTATTTACTCAAGAACTCAAGCATTTGTTTTAAGCCACAAATAAAAAGATCCTCATGTTCTTAAAGAAAATTAAAAATTTGTTTCTATCGTATTTCATTTCTGCATGGGCTTTTCTCAAGGGTAGGGTTTATTCAACTTAATTGATCAATTTATTCTTTACGAGTGTTTTTATTTTAAAACTTCGGGTTAATTATCGAATTATAGCTTCAATATGTCTTAACAAGTCTGGTACCTTTCGCGTGGCCCTTTAAAATGTACGAGTCAAACGTCAGTTTTGTTTACATCATGGCTGACGATGTTAAGCAACGCATTTCAAACAAATTGACAATAGATTTTGAATGATTATCATCATTGACAGTGTTAGTCTTTAACCCATCTGATGTTTATTCAATTTGAAACATCTTTTATTCAGATGTGAGTATATCTATTCAGGTAAGATAAGTAAAACATTAGCATATTTGAAAAAGTGTAAGTCGTTGTTGTTGTAAATGCATTTGACAACTTGCTGGGACATGTGCGTTGCAAGTCCAGCTGACAGTGTTGTATTGTAATTTGTACAGAGCGATAATGTTGAGTAGAAAAATTAATCGAAAATATTAATAATTCAGCAATGTACATAGGTTTCTGGTGTAATTTGATGACTTAGCCAAATAACTAAATATAAGCTTACTGTAATACTCAAGGTCTAATTTATTAGGATATATTTATCATATATTGTACAATATATTGACAGTACAGCTGTATCAAAATCTGTTTGTGGACTGTGCTTGTTTTATCCAAACTAATATCTGCATCAAAAGTAAATGTTAAAACTTAAACAAACAACACACAAAAATGTTTGATTTTAGAGCTCCTTACCTACACTCATCTATTACCACTTGAAGGATACAATTCTAAACTTATTCTAGCAAGCAGTTAGATCAAAGCTCTCCCACCATCTTTGTGACCCTATTCCCATGCCCCTTTGTTGGTTCATATTTCAAAACCATCTGGAACTATGTAAAGTCCCATTATCAGAATCTGTGTCATCGACAAATGATGATAGTAATCGAGTGGAGATTATATCTCAAACTACAGCTGAAATGGCTACATAGATTGTGAAGTGTTTTAGGAGTTCCTTTTGAACATTACTAGATGGTGTCGTTGAAATGCAGCACCGTTCAAAATACAATATATGGCTGATAACACTCATCTAGAATATTAATTAAGTATTGACATTTATTAATTACTTACTTAATACTGAGACACAGTGTGATATCTTTACAAAACTGTCACCTTGAGCGGGCGGTTGGATGGAGCTTCATGTTGCCCTGGTGCTCTCAGAGCTAAAGGGGAACAAGAAGCCGATCTGTTTGTGGTGTCTGTATTGCTTCCTGTTGCTTTCGTCCTGTATTTGTCCCATCTTGTCTTCATATAAGTGAAATACCACTGAGTATGACGTTCAACCCTAATCAAACAAACAAACTGTCATCCTTTTTTCAACATTAGTCCCTATGCAGTCTAAAAGCAATGGATCTACAGAAGTCTGAAATTGCTTTACTTTTTGCGGCAAGTTGACTAATGAATATGTCTTTGACTAGCTGTATGTCTTTATTAATATGCCTGTTCAACTGTTTTAATTTCAACAGACTGTAAACTGCGAGCTAAATACCATTTGAGGGGCTGCTTTTTTTAAAATCAATCTCAACAGTGAAGCTTATTCAATATTGTGCCTGTCTACCACTAAATACAATAGAGCAGCTTCATTGTCGTATATCTTAAAAGTCATAGTTCCAGTGTACAAATTTTGTCCACAAAACATACAGTGGCTTGATACTATATTGAAAAAACAAGGAGTCTGGCATGTCAAGTAATAGACCTTTATGATTCCAACATGTAAACGTCAAAGAAGGGAGTTTCAAATTCGACCCTTGTTCTTCCACAGCTTTGTAATGAAAGGATCAAAACATTAAAAGCGGGACTAGATAAAAGAAAAGTGAGTCCGAACACATGCATTTTGTTAGGTCAGTATTTCATATTAGATGAACATGTTGAAATATTGAATTCCCAAAATGCTTGTTTTTTAAGTTACTTTTCTCCAGCATTTTTTAATTTTTTTATGGTTTTGCATGAGCCTGTAGGTTTAGATACCTGTAGAAAAAAGTATATACTACATGAACATGTAGTCCACCTGAGTATCAGTTTGAGCTATGATTTGTTCAATAACTAATGAGCAATTTAATTCAGTTTGCAATGTGCAAGCCTTTAAGGTGTTTAAAAACCTGTAAGCTGTGTAGTTATTTACAGAATTAAATGTTGTTTTTTTAACAAAAATCCAGAGTAATTTATCAACTTGTTTCCAGATCCTTTAGCCACGTGAGGGAGCGGGTGTTCCATGGCCATGCAGAATACTCCCTCGGCTTCCTCAGTCGATCGCAAGAGGCGAGAAAAGCGGTTGCTTTCTGTTGCCCTGGTGTTCGCAGAGCTAAAGGGTAATGGGAAGCAGATTTGTTTGTGATGTTCTGTATTTGTGTCCGTCGTCAGTTAAGTGAAATACCCTTGAGTATGACGTTAAACACCAATCAAACAAATAAAATCTATTGACATAATATTTTTATCCTACCTTCTCATCATTTAAACAGAGAAGTGATATTTACTAAGATCAATAAATATATATATATCATATGTTATTTCTTCATTTTTATTTTGTGGTAATGCTATTGTGTTATATATTAGTCAAATACTTATAATTGTAATCCTATTTAATGTTGTCTTGAGCTAATGAAAATGAGTAATAAGTTATCTGATATAAAGAGTGCTTTGTTTTAAATCATTTCCTTTTTTTTAAAATAAAACAGTTTGTATATACTTGCTAAACAAGTGATATAATTGGCCTGAGTTTATTTAAGAAACCCTGTAAGGTAATCTCTTTGTTAATATTCACTTTATAAAAGACACAAAAAACATTAATTGTTGACCTGCTGATTTTTTTTATGATTTACTCGTATTGTGTTTTTAATCTTTTTTGTTAAGTAATCTCTGTTAAGAATATTTTGGGAACCATACCTAGTTTAATGTCTATGGTTTTTTAAAATAATTCTTCAAATATGTCTGTTGTTTTTTATGCTTTTGATTGTATACTGTTATGTAAGTATGCATCGCCTTTCTATCAGCTTCTTATAGCTCCCTATTCAGGTTTCTCAAGACATATTGTCATATTCTGGTATCTAGACCCTGTGTTCTCAAAAAGTGTGGATTTGTTAATCTGTTTGTGTGAAACAGTTTATTCTGCAAGTAAAACAATAGTATTATTTCTACCTAATTATGAAAACCTCATTGTGCCATTGTAATATATCTGTTATCTAAAATACATAGTTTTTATAGTGTTGATACATTTTAGAAACCCTTCAATCATTAAATTTGTTTAAAAAATTCAATTTTGTATTATTAAACGAAGATATGTGTATCAAAAAGAAACTTACGCTGATGCATTTCTGTTCTATAAATGTATGAAAATTTAATGCTTAGTTTTTTATTAGCATTGCATATTGCCAAATTAAATCATAAATATCATAATACAAGGCTATATTCTCGATCATTGTTATATTTGTCCAACAAGACAGCACTGATCATTTGATTATATTTTGACATTCAACTCATTTAAATGATGAATGCGAACAGAGGGGGACTTTTTTTCTTTTTTTAAGTTTTGTTAACCAGGAGAATATTGCACATTTACAGGGATGATATAGATGTTTTGGGTGCTATTTTTGATTGACATTGATTGTGATCAGTCCGAATCACATCTATTAGTTGCGCATGACTAATTAATTCTACAGCAGAATTGAGGTATCTTGTCAAGGAGTAAAATCTGAAATAAAGTGAAGTTGTTATAATTGTTTTCAGTTTTAAGTTAATAAACTCTGTCTCCATATGGTGACGTTCTGGAAGGAACTTACCATTGCCCTGGTGCCCTTTGGGCTAAGGGACAACAAGAAACCAGACTGGTGTGGCTGTTTCATTAATATACGCCCGTCATTTGACGGGACATATTATGTTATGGGATTGTACGTCCATGCGTCTGTCAACTTTTTGGTTTCTGGACAATAACTTGAAAACTGCTTATTGAATTTGAATCAAAATTAGTAGGTGTGTTCCATGTGAAAAGATGCCGTTTGGGATTGATTTTGGCATATGTCTAACTACAGATGGTGGCAAAGTCTAAATTTCGTTTCTCTATGTTAATTTGAAAACTTTTTGTGAAATTCGACTCAAACTTAGTATGAGTGTTCCTTGTAACAAGACTTCACTTGCTTTAAGTTTTGGCGTATGTTGGACTACAGGTAGTGCCACCTGGTGTCATAGTCTAAATTTCGTTTTTATACGCCCGCTTTCGAAGAAAGTGGACGTATTACATTATAGTGCTGTCTGTCCGTCCGTCCATCTGTCCGCACCACCTTGTCCGGGCGATAACTTTTAAACAAAAACTTTGAAGAAGCTTATACTTTGCACAAATGTTCCTCATAGCTAGGGGGTGTGTCATGAC
>JAVFBW010153479.1:0-12083 GCA_034783835.1 Mopalia ciliata
GTTCTATATTTTTGTCCGTCGTCATATAAGTGAAATACCCTTGAGTACGACGTTAAACACCAATCAAACAAACAAACCGAACAGGTCAGCCTTATGTAACCCCTTAGCTGTGAGAGCAACAGGGTAGCTATATTTTAAGCACCCCCTATTATATAATGAGATGGGCCTTTAACGCTACAGCCTATTTTGACGCGGTATCTGCTATACTTTCTGTAGTCTAATCATTGCATTAGCCTTCTTAATAAAGAGTACACTCACATCGTGTTTTACAAACAAGAAAAACAAGACAAATTCCTTTATCCACCCATGTATTATATTAACGTGAGCCAGTTGTTTATTATTTCGGGGGAAATTGTGATTTATCTGCTGAGCTATTTATACTGGCCCCCATTTGTTCGGAGTGAATGATGTCACGCGCAGTGTAAGTCAGATATCGAGTGAAGTGGCGACTCTACCGTGTAGCCACATTGAGTGGATTTGTTTCGTAGATGCACGGTACACTAAGTAGACTACATTCCCCCCGGCGAAGCGAGTCAACCAGCCGGGAGTAACAGAGGGATAAGCGCGGCACAGTCCCTAGAGGTAAATTCAAGTCTTCGACGCCGGTCTGCCAGTTACTGGTTCTCTGATCGAGTCATTGATTTGCAGCCAGCGTATATGTGCATCGGCAATAAGGTAGAAAAGGTCGAAGCTTCAGCGACTGCTGGATGCAAAGAGGTCTGGGGAAAGAGGGATTGTAGCTGAATTCCCCTGGTTTGTTTTGCCTCTAACTAATCTACCCACTGGCTTTGGTATAATCACAGTTTGCCTCTATCTGTTTGTAGGTACATGGGGCAAGTTCTAACGTAGTCTGATCTACACGTGTTTGGACCGTGGAGGTAGACAGGTCTGCTGATTACTCTTAGGATATTGTGAATGTATGAATGGTGATATTGGCCACCTTATTTCTACTCCTCTACCTCACGGATAAATCAGGATAACCATCTAAGGATTAACAGGCTATTGAGCTATACAAATACCAACTCCTGCTGTGATTTCATCGGATTCTACACTGCCTAGTTCGGAGACGTGTGGATTTGTATCTATCTTTTCTCTGACAACGTGTGGATTTCGAGTTCGTATTACCTGTTTCACTATCTGGGTATATTGGTTCTACCAATATAGTTTTACTTGGATTTATCGTACATTTGTGAAAGTGAAATTGGATATATCCCTATCATTGCGTTTGTCAACAGCGGAATTGGATTTGTACCATGTCGCATTTCATTGACAAGATATTTGGGCAAAAGCACAGCAGCCATCACCATGGCAAACACGGCGATCACGGTGCCAAGGGTGAATCGGATCACCATCACCACCACCATCAGAAGCAGCAAGATTTCTGTAAGTACAGCATTATACACTGTCACCCATACACTTCTATAGCCGTGTTACAGATAGGTATCTGTTGTCGTCCTGTTGCTCTCGGGGCTGACCAGTTTGTGATGACTGTGATTTGTCCCGTCTTTTCTTCGTTTCTTGGCATCGTTAGTGGTTTCCTTCACCCATTGGACTGTGACGTCATGTGAGTGAAATAACCTTAAATACAGCGTTAAAGCCCAATCAAAGAAACTACAAGTCTATAGTAGAACAACATAACAAACATGTTCAGTTATAAACGATTTAAAAACACTTATGGCATCATGCAATATCGTAATAAGTACACACTAGGTAGGCCAGCCCTATACAGACTGATCTACACCGACTGTAAATAGAATTCCAGTGCACAGTTATTTAAACAGATTAACGTAAAAATCACATTTTGGAATATTTGAGTAACTCTGTCAGCCTATCTGTAGACTATTCATGTGTTGATGTTCGATATTAAGCTAACGGTGAGCATGTACTGTACAATGCCGGTACTCATTTGTCTATACGACCATATTATTTTGTTTTATCATTAACCCTGCAATTATCAGCCCTATCGCTAGCAAATACTCTTCACTGAGACAAATGCGTGTGTTTTAATTGACGTTTAACCCTGAGATGTATATAGCTGAACTTATATTGTAAAACCATCCCCACCTAAATACAAGCTTTCCCAGCCACCTGTTAGATAATTTACTCTCATTCCGTTTCTGAATGTAGAATGACTTTTTGTAAAATTGTAGGATGCCTATCTTTTATCTTTATGTTTAAACTTCTTGGTCTTTTGTTCAGTGTGTTATTCAAGTTTAGGAGCAATTACAGTTTTTTTGAGAAGTTGAAATTAAAGTTGTTTTTTGTTAGGATGCAACTTATTCGTTATTGCTTGACACGAGCTGTTCAAAACTGTATCACTCACTGCCGTTAGAGTGTGTAGTGACATATATCTTTCAACCCAGTATTCGCAACAAACCTACATGTTCATTGCATACGTTTAGTGTGTACACATGGTGTTTTATTTAGGTAACGGGTCATAGTTTATTAAAAAAATATACGATATTTACTTACCTTTTTCACCTAAAGTATAACTATACATTACTTTGCAATCTGTTGGACTAGTATAGTGTACATTCACTATACGAATCTGTGTGTAATATAATATAAATGTCACGTTGATTTTGATGTTTACAAAAACATCTATACAATGTCCATATTAACATGGATGACTATATCATCCGTAAAAACAATGTCGACAGGTTTATTATATACCTTCTCAAATGTACCACATTAAACCTTTGTACATTTACACAGCACTTGAGAATAACATATGCTACACTTGTTAGCTCTTTTAATAGTTTTATGTGAATTTAAAACTTCGTCAAGTAGAACATTTAATTTGCTTTGGAAACTTTATACCACTGCACCGTAGTGTCCGACCGACCGATTGATCGAGGTGTAAAGCCGTGAGCAAGGCGGTTTCATTTTTGACAGCGGTACACTTTGAGAGTGATCGCTACACTAACAAACCATAAAAGTATTTTCCGTTGTTGAAAAATTGTTTCCCTTTAAATGTTAAATGAAAATAGCATCACTCTCAAAACACATTGCCTATAGCACAGAGTGCGCATGTCCGTTACTCAGTATATATTTGCTTTGAGTGGTAATAGGGTGATAGAGGTTTCGAACCAGTCGGACGAAAAATCGGACAACTTTCTTCCGGACTTGACACTCTGCTATAGAATTATGGGTTATAAAATGGAATGGCAGTGAAGTAGAAATGGCTCTATAGCAGCTGTTGGTGAGCCACCGCGAGTTCACTTTACACCAGTAATTTGAAAGCAACGGCGAGACACATGAGTTTTGCATTCAAATATAACGTTGAAAGCGGTGTACACCTGTAATTTGACAGCCGTGACAAAACATCCAAGCTGTGCATTCAAGTATAACGTTGAAAGCGATGTACACCAGTGATGTGAGAGCCGCAACGAGACATCCGATTTGTGCATTCAAGTATAACGTTGAAAGCGAGGTTTACCAGAAATTTGAAAGCCACAACGAGACATCCGAAGAGTGCATTCAAGTACAACGTTGAAAGCGCGGTATACACCAGTATCCTGAAAGCAACGGCGAAACACATGAGTTGTGCATTCAAGTATAACGTTGAAATCGCTTTACACCAGAAATTTGAGAGCCGCGAGGCGAGGAGACATCCGAGTTTTGCATTAAACTATAACGCTGAAAGCACTGTATACTAGTAATTTGAGAGCCGCGAAACATCCGAGTTTTGCATTGAATTAAACGTTGAAAGCGCTGTAAACCAGTAATTTGAGAGCCGCGACGAGGCATCCGAGGAGTGCATTCAAGTACAACGTTGAAAGCGCTCTACACCAGTAATTTGAGAGCCGGGATGACTCGTCTGAGTTGTGCATTCAAGTATAACGTTGAAAGCGCTGTACATCTGTAATTTGAGATCTGCGATGACTCGTCTGAGTTGTACATTCAAGTATAACGTTGAAAGTGCTGTACACCAGTGATTTGAGAGCCACGACGAGACATCCGAGTTGTGCATTCAAGTATTATGTTGAAATGTCTGTACAGTAGCAGTTCCAAAGCCACGTCAAGACACATGAGTAATGCATACAAGTATAACGTTGAAAGCGTTGTACACCACTAATTTGAAAGTCACAGTTAGACATCTGAGTTGTGCGTCCAACTATAAGTATAATGTTGAAAGCTCCGTACACGAGTAAATTGAAGGTAACGGCGAGATACCTGCGTTTTGCATTCAAATATAACGTCGAAAGCGCTGTACACATGTAATTTGACAGCCGTGACAAAACATCCGAGCTGTGCATTCAAGTATAGCGTTAAAAGCGATGTTCACCAGTGATTTGAGAGCCGCGACGAGACATCCGAGTTGTGCATTCAAGTATAACGTTGAAAGCGCTCTACACCAGTAATTTGAAAGCAACGGCGACACACATGAGTTGTGCATTCAAATATAAAGTTGAAAGCGCTGTGCACCAATAATTTGACAACCACAGTGAAAGCGCGTGTATACGTTGAAAGCGCTTTACACCAGGTATTTTCACAAGTAACGTGAAAGCCATGGCGACACACATCATGAGTTGTGCATTCAAGTATAACGTTGAAAGCGCTGTACAACAAAAATTTGAGAGCCGCGACGAGACACATCAGTAATGCATTCTAGTATAACGTTGAAAGCGCTGTATACCACTAATTTGAAAGTCACAGCGAGACATCCGAGTTGTGCTTTCAAGTATAACGTTGAAGGCACTGTAATCAGTAATTTGATAGGCACAGCGAGACATCCGAGTTGTGCATTCAAGTATAATGTTGAAAGCGCTGTGCATCACTACAGAGTACCGAGTTTTACATTCAAGCAGAGCGTTTATTTCGCTGTACAGCAGCACTTTGAAGTCACAGCAATACGACCGAGCTGTATAGCCAAGTATAACATTGCAATCGTCATGCCGTTATTAAAGGAGGGTTATTACATCGAGAACAAGAATAATTAAAGCATATACTACTTGTAAGAGTGGTTTATTTTCATTCCAATAGATTTACACGTGCTACGTTATCGAACATATCAGATAACCATTTGTCTAAAATATCAATGTTAGGCCTAAGCAATATATGATTACCGCATGGGATCAGTGTATGACATATACAATGTGATTTATAGACTTTGTTAAAAATTATATACTATATGATTTTGAAACTTAATGATTTAAAAATACGTGATTTTTTAATTCTGTCATAAAAAACACTATATGATTTATAAACTAAAACTATGCTCAAAAAATGAAATGCCTCATTTATGTGCTACGTGGTTTATAGATTAAGCGATTTGTAAACTAAGTGATATAAAACTGCACAATTTTGAATTCATGTGGTAAATTGATAAACTACGTGATACACAGTCTATGTGATTATAAACCGTGTTGAACAAGTAACGCTGTAATTTGAGATCCAAATTATTATCGGTGATTGCCAGGAAACACGGACCTGGGGAGATTAATGTCACTTCTTAAGATATGTCGATTACATTAAAAACCAATACATCATCTTATTTTCAGAAAGTGCTCTCGGGGATAAATTTGTAAATAATGGCGGATTGATTAATCCCGTATATGCATATTAACAGTGATTTGTAAGGACTATGTAAAAAAAACTGGCTGCTTTATATACCGCGATGTTTACCTACATTGAGGCCTGATTAGTGTCATATGTTAGCCGGGTGTATTAAGAAATGTTGAATGATTGCCTAGCTGCGTTAAACCCACCGTGTACTCGCGGTACGCCCACACAGCCATCTATACCCACAACAACATGCAGGTCTTCATGTCTGATTTTCTACATCTTTAAATATACATCTGCCATCCTTTCCGCCTACTTACCGCGGAGTATGGTTAATTTGTAATGTATAAGTGAAGCAAACCCTGCACCAACGAAAATTTACGAAGTAAATGTATATATTTCTGACCTCGATATCAATATACGAGTATGGCACATCTAACAAAATATGTGGTTTTATTTTGTGTCTCATGAAAGGTATATACTGAAGTACTATATTCCTATTTGTGATATCAAACTCTCTTCGCTATTATAGATGCGTAGATATAACAGCTATAATTCAATTACAAACTTGACTAACGTTAATCGCGGTTGGTACTGATACTTTCGAAGCTAAGGGGCAACAGAAAATCGCTCTGTTCACCCATGACGTAATCTTATGCCTGTCCTGTTTAATTTTGTTTATTGTTAGTTAATATCGAACTCGGTTTAATTTGCCCATTGGCCTGTCACGCGATCATATGAGTGAAATAACATTAAATACGGCTTTAAACTCCAATCCATCAAAAATCAAATAAGCCAGACGGGAATCGAACCCACGACGGTCACTATCACACATAAAATGGTTAACGATAAATATAAGCCACTTTGAATACGACTGGATCAACTGCAATTCCTCTTTGGACAGAATGCCTTATAGACACTTTATTTTCAGTTCAAAATTTTTTTTTAGACTTATTCGAGGAATTCAATTTAGACTTACACACTTGAATAAATCATTGAAAAGAATATGGCTCTTACAAAATTCCATGGTTAGCGCGTTTATCATCGGCGGTCTTACTTACAGCCATGTGGACTGATTATCTGTTCGTCTCTTTAGTAGTATAAGAAAAGATAAACATACATTAATTTGGTTAAGAGAACACTTCACCAAAGTCAAACAAGAGAATCAGAATTTGCATTTTAAGACTTGATAAACGTCTTTTGGAAGTCAGATCAGACCATCTCCCTTTCTCTTTGTTATTCTTCTGTATGGTTTGTTTGTTTGTTCGATTAGGGTTTTGCGCCGTACTAAAGTTTATTTGAATCATATGACTACATGTCAACAGAATTGGCGAAGGGAACCATTCTCGGAGCCATTGGCAACAAACAAAGATAAGACAGACCATCACAAAATACAATATCAAAACATCACATGTGCAGAGACAGAACCCAAAAGTCTGGAAACATCAGGGCAATAGGACCCCCTCCCCTGTCACCTGCATAAATACGTTCGTGTTGTATTATCACGGAATAATCTGTGTAAGATTTAACTGACGTGGTAAATTAACAGTCTCGTATCGTATTGTCATGGAATAATCTGTGTAAGATTTAACTGACGTGGTAAATTAACAGTCTCGTATGGTATTGTCATGGAATAATCTGTGTAAGATTTAACTGACGTGGTAAATTAACAGTCTCGTATCGTATTGTCATGCAATAAGCTATGTAAGATTTAACTTACGTGGTAAATTAACACAGTCTCATCTCGTATTGTCATGCAATAAACTATGTAAGATTTAACTTAAGTGGTAAATTAACACAGTCTCATCTCGTATTGTCATGCAATAAGCTATGTAAGATTTAACTTAAGTGGTAAATTAACACAGTCTCGTCTCGTATTGTCATGCAATAAGCTATGTAAGATTTAACTTAAGTGGTAAATTAACACGGTCTCGTCTCGTATTGTCATGCAATAAGCTATGTAAGATTTAACTTAAGTGGTAAATTAACAGTCTTGTCTCGTATTGTCATGCAATAAGCTATGTAAGATTTAACTTAAGTGGTAAATAAACACGGTCTCGTCTCGTATTGTCATGGAATAAGCTATATAAGATTTAACTAACGCGGTAAATTAACAAGGTCTCGTCTCGTATTGTTATGGAATAAGATATATATATATATATGATTTGACTGACGTGGTAAATTAACATGGTCTCGTCTCGTATTGTTATGGAATAAGATATATAAGATTTAACTGACGTGGTAAATTAACACAGTCTCATATCGTACTGTAATGGAATAAGCCGTGAAAGATTAAACTGACGTTGTGTGAAATTAACACAATCTCGTATCGAATTATCATGGAATGAGCTATATAATATTTTACTGAAGTAGTAAATTAACAGTCTCGTATGGCATTGTCATGGAATAAGCACTGGTTAAGATTTAATTGTACAGGGTAAATAAATAAAATTTAAAACTACATTTTGAGTATAGGTAAATGTGAAGAAGAAAAGTGAAGTGGACATGTTGCTGTAAAACACTTATACATATGTGTAGTACTGCTTTGATATTGTTCCATTCTGTTATAGAACATGTGGGTACATATGGTGTATTTCAACCCCCAATATACGTCTATCAAAGGATGTTCAGAAAGGCGAGTAAGCCGACTGCAATATAATATGATTGGTATTGACGTACGATACTTGTATAGTCATCAGTCTGGCGTACGTAACTGTACTCCAAGACAATATAAAGGGCATAAAAGTGATATATGTAGCGCCAAAGCAATAATAACATTTTTATGGACTGCTCTCGATCGTTTTTCGCTCGAGCAGCCAGGGCTCGTCAACTGACGCTGTAAGTGAAGTGGTTGAGCGAGCATCGATGCTAAGGTATTGACAATCAAGCGCTTGTTTGCAATCATTTTCCGATAGATCTGCAACATACGTTTGTGACTGGCTCATAGTAGGCTGAATGCTCCCTGACCACCAAGCACTAAGTGGGGGAGAAATATCCAATAACTATTTGCCTCTAGCACCTGTCCACATTGAACATAATGTCCAGTCCATACGTTCAAAAACAATACGCAAGTATGGTGGGCTATTTGTACCATTGTTAAATGTTAACGGTATTTAACTGTGGACATGGTCGGTATATACATGTATAGCCATATCATTATTAGCATATACAGATCGATGCTGAATCAAAAAAAAAAAACAATTCATATATTGTGGTTTTCACACGCTGTTGATCCTTTTGTGTAATTATCGAGAGTTCTCAGGTGACCTATCGGAAAAGTGTCATATTATCATACATATATTATGAAACCAGAAGTTAACGTATGTATTCACAACCGTAGGCATCAAAACACCAGACTTGCATTCGTGTGAACGTTAGGATGTGTCACATACAGCATGTTCGCATTGTGCTAAAAGCTCTTTAATTGTGATAAGTGTCCTTTCATACAATTTATTTCGGTTGTTAAACACTGTCGAACAGAATTATAAGAATTTGACAGATATTTCTATTCGCGGAGACCCCGGTATTGACATTGATTGCAATATCTCGGTCCTTTGTATAAAGTATACACGACAGCAGTTGTAATAATTCTATAAAATATGCTCTTTATAATACACAGAAGACTAAATATATGCTCTTTATAATACAGCGCTTAGTACTCGGTACAGCGCTCTTGTGGAAGGAGGAGGAGCTTCCTGTTGCCCTCTCTGAGCTAAGGGGCAACATTCAGCCGACCTGTTTGTGATGCCTTTGTATTGCGCCCTGTGGCTGTGATTGTCCCATCTTGTCTTGGTGATGTCGGTGGTGACGAGTCTTGCAACCATTGGGCTGGTACGCCGTCGGGAATTAAGTGACATGATCTCAAGTACGACGTTAAACGCTAATCAAACAAACACACTGTTAGTTGGCCAGTACCGGTTACTAAAATAAGACAGAATTTATCAAACAGTGGTTTAACGATGTGACGACCGTGTTACATAGTCGGTCTATTAAATGGAAAGAATGGATATTTTATTGGTTGTACATAAAAATATTGCCGGCAGTTACGGGGGGAGCTTCATGTTTAACCGGTGCTATCCGAGTAATGTGGAACCGATCTGTTTGTGGGGTGACGTCGTCATATGAATGTCTTGTTATTGCCCAGTTTTGTGTTTGTTTGTTGCCCAAAACTTAAGGGCAGTTTATTTCAGCCGTTGCCCTACCGTCATAGTATAGATAATATACATTATATGTGAGAAACAATAAGTACAGCGATAAAATCCAACCCAAACAGTTAAACAAACGAACATAATGATATATGTTAACCGAAATGGTTAATTCATTTATATGACCCATCTGAGCGTATGGGGTCTGGGGTAAAACGATTTCTGACATTTTTTGTGCTCTAATATCCTATCCATATCGATAAAGCGAGAGGCCTTATTACAACTTGGTTTTATAACGACACGGATATAATATTACCAATTCGGAGCCAAAATCGGTTTTATTTCCCATTATCGCTATCGTAATATCCCTTCCTACGTCTGGACAGTTTGCAATCCTAGTTGGTTATATACACATATAATGGGCCGGACTGGTTACATTTCCTGCTCACGCTTCATTTTTATAAATAATTGCTTATCCGTGTTGAAAATTCGGGAGACTTTAAATGCTTAGCTGGATTCCCTCCAACATGACTGTCTTGTTTAAACCAGCTATTTTTATCCATTTATCTATTCGTTTGTTATTAGATAATAAATGTAATATTTATAACTGAGTAGTCTTCTATTGTATGGAAGCGTTCTATATGGCTAGCTCGTTGCATTGTCATCTCCCCTACGAAGATCTTTCTTTTTTTATAAATCCTGGTATCGAAAGCATTGTGCTTGGCAAAAGTCTGCATAAAAAACATAAAATATAATGGGCGAAGCGATATTGAGCTCCTTACCATGTTATTCCCATAAACCCAATTCATAGACGATGCAATGCAACGTCGAGCTGCACGAAGACAAAATTGAGCACTGCTTACTTTGTAGTCCAGCTTAAACTATTTTTTGCTGTAGTATCCTGCTTCACTGGAACCACTCTGACGTCATACTTTGTCATTTTGACGTATTTGTCTGAGCTAATCAACCAACGCCAAAGCGTATTAATAAAACATGCCAAAGACAGTTGAAAATTGGATTAAATTTAATCAACATTGTGCTGTTAATGTACCAGTAGTCAAAACCTAGCTTATTTTGTAGGATTAGTTTAGGGCTTGCGCAATTATTTGTTTAACCGGTAATTGAGGAGGAACACCTGCAAAAACCACCCGTGACCTCTAAAGCCCAGGCTAATGTCGTTAACACCTTGGGTAAATGGCGGGATCAGCTGCGTGAGTGGCCTGTTGAAGGGATGGGTAGTGAAGGGTGCAGCAGCCCAATGTGCAATAGACAGAGAAACAGCCGTTATCTTTCACAAAATAAGGAGGACTCTATGTTTTCGCTTTCTACGTAGCCTGTAAATAATCTCAGTCCAAGCCCCTGACACTTCATGAACAAGGTCAAATCTCTCATCGTTACAAACGGACGGATAGACGGACGGTTAACACATACTCTTCTCCGGTCAAACCACATAACATCTTATGTCCCTCGATAGAACACAGTAACTGGGGAAAAATTATATTTCCTATAAAGATACTTACTGCATAATGCCATTCATTTCTTGAAAGTTTAATTGCAATTTTGTGACTTTTTGTCGTAATTTTGTGATGAAATGGCGTTACACACTGCCGTTCGACATTGCAATATCCTATTGAAAATCTCCATTTCCTGTTGGTGACCAATAAAAATGATCCATCAAAATTTGTACTCAGCCAAAGCAGACTTTATTGCTTTTCCTTATCACAGAGAATCCTATTTCTCGTCTTGGAGGCGATATTAAACTTGACAAAAAGCATGGCGGAAATGCCTATATAGGATAGATATTTCCCTACTGTAAACACTACAACTACAATAAGTCGTATCAGTGTGTGTGTTAAATTAACTTTTGTTTAATTTGTTATTACCAACATCGCAATATGTTCTGTTATTTCCTGTGCAAAAGTGGGGTTTTTTTTTGTTAATTTTGAATTATGACGCTTGACCTGATTGGATAAGATTTATTCGAAAGATTTAGTTAACATCGAGTCACTGAAAACTGACACTGCTTCCTCTTATCAAAAGCGTGTTTGACACGAAGTCAATATTTTGTAACAGTGCTCTGGTGTTATGGTGTGCTTGTTCGAGAAAGCTTTCGGAGGCACACTGGTTCATGGTAAGCTCGTGCCTCATCCTCCTCCTTAAATGAGTTAAGCAGTGAGTACGACGTAGGATACTCAGATCGCCACAATGCAATTATCCCTACATGCAAGACGATAAAGACCGTTGCGTTGTTCGTGGTAGTAAATCTTTTCATTCCCCATATTGCCACTGGCTTTGGGACAATCTTACAGGAGAATTGAAGCCATTATCTGTCGCACACTTGATTTTCTAATTTTCCCTCTATAACGTTTCATTCCGAGGCTGATGTTATGAGGTAGACCCCCCCCCCCCACCCCCCCACCCCCTCCAGCTTCT
>JAVFBW010153490.1:0-21681 GCA_034783835.1 Mopalia ciliata
TTCATCATATTGTATTGTATTGTATTGTATTGTATTTATTAACCCAGTATAATTATATACAAAGAAAAAAGACAGATATATAATGCTAATACTGTTGGCATGAGTCTGCAACCAACCTATGATATACGGTAGTAGGTCTGTGCCCGGCCCGTGTCCCTTTTGACGATTCATTTTCCAGCTTTTGATTTTCAAAGCTGAACAGACAGAAATCTCAACATCGCTTCTTTCTTCTAAATTCCGAAAAAAACTCTGCAACGCTGGAAGCAGGAAAGCTCTACATGGCTTCCAGCTTTTAAGCTTTTCGGCTCACATTCTGAGCTTCTCACCGTTTTCAGCATCTTATCTTTTATCAACAGTAGATGGACATATGAGTAGCTGAGGACCATTTTTTTTACATACGCTTCCAGCTTTAACCAATTTGGCGTTTTACGGCTTTGAATCTGCTTTTCGGCATCATCTTTTGTTCATCGCCATCTAATTCTATCCCGACAGATAATTGCGAAAACTGGATTTCTGAAACAGTTTAGGCACTTTAGTTTTAGACACATTTTTTGTCAACAGTCTCTTTAAAGACTTATATTTGTTTTGCCTATTTCTGAACTCCGCGTTATTCACTCGTATTCAACGTTTCACTCAAGCAAAAGATAATAAGGGCTATCAAAGGGAAAACAAAGGCGCCATGTAGCAATACAATTTTGATAAAATCTCAATTTGTAATAATTTTGTTGGCGCTGGTGTGTGGTAACGAGTTTTTAAGCATGTTAGCATTTCTTTCCAAATACATATATTATACGATATTAATGTTGAAGGTGAATAGACTTGGACCTTAATCTTTCTTTTGAAAAAGATTTAAATGTAAAAAAAAAAAAAAAATCATGATTCTTCTACTTAATTTTCGGCAAGTCTTCTCAGGTGAATAAAAATGCAATTTGCAATAATTAGTTTTTAAAATTGGGTGGAAAAACGCAATTGTAATAACTGACTTTTGTCTTAACGTCATTATAATTTCTTTCCAAATACGTATATATTATATGTAAATCTTTGTAAGGATTTTAAAATGCAAATAAGAATATAAATTGTTGACCTTCTGCCTTTAAATAATCTCAGATAAATCAAAATGCAATTTGTAATAAAAACTACAAATGGCATGTTTGTTACAAACTACATTACCACACACCAATACAACTTATAATTTTTTTTTTTACAAATTCCGTGTTTATCTATCTGTGATCATTTTAGGAAAAAATTGGTAAAAGCATTAAAAAGGCAAAAAAGTAAGATACAGGTCAATTCTCCTTCTTTCTTTTTTCAAACCTCAACATCCATTTTATAGATTTTTTGGAAAGATATTAGATCTATAACTTAAGGGAGAAAAGCATGAGTTATTGCCAAATAGCGTTTTTGTTACAAATTGCCTTTTGTCAAGTCTTGTAAACTGCGTTTTATTTTATCTGGTCATTTTTAGAATCAATTAATCGATGATTGATAAATATAGTGATTTATTTTTTTTTGCACTTTTTTTTTTTGCATCAGACTCCAGTGATTTTCTCCACTAAAGATCAACATTAATATCATATAATTTGTATTTGGAAAAAACTATAACATCGGCCTACTTTAGAAATAAATCAGTTGTTAAAATTGCGCTTTTATTTAAAATTACATTACCACTTACCAACGTAAATTGTAATGACGCAATTTGCAATAGTAATTACAAATATAGTTTTCATTCATCTGAGATGATTTACACAAGACTTAGTAAAAGATTCATAAATATTATTTTTTTTTGTGTGTTTTAAACTTTTTCGAAAGAAACCATATTCCCTAGCGGACGCTCTTGGTTGTTGATTGACATAGATCAAGATACCGTCAGTATATAGCGTAAGCAATACTGACGATACAGCTACATCGAAAAACGTCTTGTAGATTTACATTTTTTTAATGCGAACTACACAGTATCTTTTCAAACGGAATCACCCTGAAAAAAACTGTCGATATTCCTAAAGCTTTCATTTTATAGCTCCTTACCTGCACTCACCAATTATCGCTTGCATATAGTCTAAAACTGTCTCTGGCTACCAGCTAATGAAGTTTTCTCACCATTTTATTACCTTATTCCCATATGCCTTTGTTCGTTCACAACCATTTGACATAAGGTAAAGAAAAAAGTCAAAATCTGTGTCACCGACAAAGGACCGAGGAAATCGGGGGCACACAAAATCTCATACTAAAGCGGAAAGGGCTATCAAGGCTGACCTAGATTGACATAACAGCTCCTACACCACATATATTATGTCATTTACAACACAATAAATCAGTGTTTGCGTGTATAAAACTTCAGGTAGTTTACCAGAAGTAACTTAATCGTCTATCTTCCATCGCTTTTTGCATTACCACGACCAAACTGTCAGATTATAATCGCAGAAGAACTCCTGAAAATCATCCTGAAAATGATTACATTAGTGTTGAAAGCGACACTAGTATTTTCAGCCACTTATATAGTACCTTTTTGAACATCTTATTTTTTAATCAAACATAATGTGTTTATTATTGTTCAGATAAAATAATGTATGTGGCTCAATGTTATGTAATGTTTATAGTCAAATATTATCGTTGTCAGTAAATAAAAAGGGTGTTTTTAGTACATGTTTACTGTTTGTTTCAATGCTAAAGGCTATGCATGGCACAAAAAATAGTTTATAAAACTTAAGAGGGAATCACCCAGCAAAGTATCGTCTCCTTATCCAAGTTTGTTGTTTGTTTGTTTATAAATAGAATGGAAATAACTCGATAATTCGAAAAATAATCGTTGCTCCCCGGGACAAAAGCTTACCATATGAGTAACAAGTGAATATATATGTTCTGTTGACTCGAAACTATTTTCATTATAAACAAAACAATGTGTCTATCACTCTTTCTATTAGATATAAAACCGATGGACAATTCATAGTTTCAACGTTACACTGTAATTTTTTTTTTTTTTTTAAGCTATTCTTAATTAATTTTAATTTTTTCAGATCACACATCATAATTATAGAATCTGACAATAACAGTGTAGTCTCATATAAGCGTATATGTATATATCCAACTTAGACGACATAAGACATAATAAGAGAAATTGTTTCCCAATAATACAAAACAGTCAGAGTATTCACTGTGTTTACATTGCTAATCTTGTTGTCGCTGTATATGTTTATTATTGTGTTAAAGTGTTTACATTTCAGTTGTTTTGTTTAATAAAACACTTATATATTAAACAGTTTGTTTATTCTGCCTACTGTTGTGTGCTTAGGTCTTCAATATAAACATAACTTTTTATCTTGGTTCTATATATACAAGGTCCAGGGTATAACGCTATGTTTAATTTTTGCGTAAGTTATAATCACGTGACAGCGACTTTCAGTGACGCCTGTAAAGCAAAATGAACTGATACGGATTGATGCTGACGGTTAGATGAGTACTTTCACGGCTCCGTAATATAGTTTGATCAACGATAATATAATTTCATTAAAGACCGGCTGCATTACACATATGTTTAATTATAACCCAAACCATAACTAATCTTAAACCCAACCCTAACAACAACCCTCGTAATAACGCTTAAATTGGTGATATATCTTACATGACGGATGTAATGTTAAATCCGCCTATATTAGCCATATAGTTTGATTCACACGATCAATGAGTTATACTATAGAATCAGCCTTATCTAATGTGCGTATATGGAAACCTAATCCATTCATTTACCTAATGGAACAACATAGTGTTCTAATGAAATGATAATATATTACAAACAGGAAAACAGATACAATTAATACTTTTATTTAAACATGACAAAGCTGATAATCTTTTTCACGAAGCCGTTGCCACGACTTACCTGTCGTAATAACAATAAACACCAAAAGACAACAACCAGAGATTTGTAAGAAAATGTTGCGTAATATCGAAAGCTTGTTACCTTTTGTTACTTGTATAACTAATGTCATGAATACGCAAAAAAGGGCTATTGTGTACATGGTTTGTAATTACGTTCAGTATCCTTGAAAATGCGAGGATCTATAGAAATGTTAATGCTTTATTGATAATTCCATACTTTGCTTTAAATAAATAATATCAGCATTACTAATTCACTTATTGACTGTTTTCTCTTTTCAACCTATGTTACAATTTGTGAAAATTTTTCAGACACAAATTGCAATTATTTCGGTACAAAATGTTTTGTTTATTTGGCGAATCGGTAAAGTGTTTGAATGAAACAGAATGGTATGGATGACTATACGCCCTTTACGCAGAGAGGGGTGACGCAAATGGATAATGCCTTTTAAGCGACATGTGGCAAAGCAATAAGGAAAGGTTAGGTCCTTTCATTATAGACAACCAAATCAAATCCCACTGCTGACGTTTTGCGGTGACGGTCCAAAATGCTATATGTACATATGGTTACCACAAAACGTATAAAGCACGTTTAAGACTATTCTCACTGTAACGGAATGTGCAACAAAAACATGGTAGCAGTAATTGGCATGTAAACTGCAAATTATTTTTTTTGGGTTGACGGCCTCGAATTTTGTTTAACAAATAAGATAGAAGTAGAGAAAGACAATTTTGTTTATCTATACTTATATATAGAGAGATTTTTTTTCTTCGAAATGTAATAACACTGATTATCCTTGTTGATTATTAAAAATGACGAACAGTAGATTTAACCTAAATATTTACATATCTGTATAAGGCCAAACCAAAACAAATTTGGTAGACATTTTTATTGTGATTCAACATTATATGTATTACTATTACAATTGCTGAATATTTCTCCCTATCTAGCCATTCAGTTATAGGTCATATTGAAAAGCATACTTACAACATTACAAAATAACAATACTTCCTCTTATTACGGATAAACAGATATTGAACAGCCTAGCGGCTGGTTTGCTGGTCTATTTATACACGATTTTCTAAATTTTGAACATACAATTTCAATTTACAAGGTTTGCAGCCTTTACTTGTATTTAAATTGATGGTGGTTCTGCCGTGAGATGTTATATATCCCCGTCGGTTTGAGCTTCATTGGAGGCAAAGCTTTATTTACCATCATACATCGCTCCATAATTAAGCACAGACACAAGAGACGTTTCGAATAGATTCATATATTCTATAAATAATACTTGTATTTTTGTTAAAATCAGTCACAAATGGCTTGTGTTGCAGAAAACCATATTTAAACAAATATACAATTACTATAAAATTAAAATATAAATCAAAATAACAAACATATATCAAATTAAATAAGTATATTGGGACGTGCCATATGCATGAACTGTTTTATATACGGTTGTCCGATTTGAGCATTTGAATTCAATTGCATTTGCTATCATCAGTTATCAATCCCCTTGGAAAATTTAAGCCGAAATAATGTTTTCCAACTTTCTTTGATTGTTTTTAAATCTCGAAATAAATTTGTAAAGTCTAGTAACACAATACTGACTATAGTTGACACTAAAATCACCAATCCGGTACACCCAACGGCCTTCGCTGACAGTCGCGGATCTGGTGCGCTTGTAAGTGTTCTCACATACGCAGAAATAACCTTTCTGTCCATAGATAACCCATCAAGTATCATTTGCATTAACTTTTCCTTCTCTTCCGCAGAGTATGACATAGCGCATGGGCAGTAACATTCATTTTGAGTATTTTTGGTGTTCTTCAAAGCAATTTCAGGAGCCGTTTTTTCTAAAGTTGCAGTCGATAACTCGGGTGTTTCGCTGGTTCTTACCCCTCTTGTCATTGTTCCCGCGACAGTTTCTATTGCCACACTTCCTAATGATTTGTATGTTGGTGGTATTACAGTGGAGCTTCGGTCAACTTGGGCTAGACCTAAAGTGTTTGTATTTGCAGAGGTTCTCTGTGAAATAGTAGCGGAATGTTGAATTGTAGTTTCCGACTGTGCCGAGGTTTGAATTTTGGTAGCTGAATAATCATCGTCAACTGTCCAATGAGCTTCAGTCGTCGTTAAATCTGAATAACAGAAAGTACAAATGGTTTCGTCAACCAAGAAGATGGACAGACTTACTGTTTTGAGAGAGGATATCACTTATGACAATACCGAAAGTGACTTTGACGACACTTTCATTATGACCATCATGACATGGCTTACCGAATATATTGACTGCAGTTAATGCCACTAGGTATTTTAACATGTCAGGGTTATATAAAAACGGTTGTCGTACACATATAATCAGTAAAATGTTTCCAACAAAAGACGAAGACGAGTATAAGCACATTGATGTGTTTTTATTGCAATAAATAAATCATGATTTACCAAACAATGATTTATTTTCGTTCTCTGTAGTTTCAACCCGGGAGAGGACCGTTGTTTCGTCCAGAAAGACAACCGTTGTTTTATCATGGTGGACTACCGTTGTGCTATCCTGCAGGGTTGTCGCTTCATCTGATGGGGTTGCTGTTTTATCCGGAGCCGAGACTATTGTTGTTTTATCAATGGAGATTGCCGTTATTTCATCCGGGAAACTTAACGTTGTTTCAACCGAGGGAACCACCGTTGTTTTATCTGCGAAGGCCGTCGTTTTCTCTGAGGATGTTGTTGGTGCTTCATATCGCGATTCTACGGTTGTTTGATCACGGGGCAATGGTGTTGCGATACACCGTTTGGTTGGTGGTTCCATAGTTTCCTTGGCAACAGGTGCAGGTTCGGTTCTCGTCTCACCTGAATAAGGACAAGAGAAGAAACCTCAATAATAGCCTCGATATGGATCAAAAGTGTGTCTATACACAGGAGTCACATAGAGTAGCTCAAAAGCGTGTTATTAAAAAAGACATTTGAAATGTTAAACCAATTGTTCAGACTGATAATAAAAAAGGTGAACAGCTTCCCGTGTTTTGTTTGGCGATATAGTGATCTGAATCAAACTCATTCATGTACTCAACGCTATCGATTGGCTTACAGCATTGACCAATTCCCAAACTTGAACAAAATGCCCGTCGAAAATTTCTTCTGACGAACCGGAGTTTACAGACTACCTGTCTTGACTATTTTCAAGCATTTTTTTCTCTCTCCATTTATTCAAAATACATACATATGTATATCGATCAATTTCTCACAAAATAATAGGTATTATAACTCTCTGTGCGAGCTCAGAGAAGCAAGGTGTAATGTACCGGGACACATTTACGGTACTCTTTTTTCTCTGGCATGAACCACAGTCAGCTCGCGTTAACTTCGACCACGGCTTGATAGTCTGGTAACACTGTGCGTTTATTTCTGAAAAAAACATATGGCTAGGTTATGGCCCCGTTGCTTTTCTGGTTAATTTTTTTTAAAAAGGCGCCAAACATTGAATGGAACCGAAAATCTGTGTATCTATTTACAAATAAATTAATTTGAGGTTGATTTGTCGAAGTATTCAGTCAGTCCTGTAAACCTATATCAACAGGCAACACGTGGTACATGATATAAAAAAAAACATGAGTACGGAGAAAAGTAATATAGAGACATTGCGATTCCCTATATTTCAAATCGATGTAGATAAGGCGATTAGTGATGCACTGATATTTGACAAAGACTGGCTTTAGCACCTCATGGAGTACTAATATAACTGTTCTCTAAATTGGTCTTTTGACTTTTTTCCCACGGCCTGGCGATTGCCTTGAGTCAAAGGTCGAGGCTTCCAAATAAGGAGAGTCCAGTAATGTCAAGGCGTGTCGTATAGAACGGAAGTCTCGTCAACTGGCAAGCGCGCTGGTTAATTTGCAAGTTCAAAAAATGACACCTCCAAGTAAGGCGCCGGATATGATTCAAGGTGAGTTTTGTTTTGGTAGATTTGTTGTTATTTATCGGTTGTGTGAATTACTGCGAAAGCTCCTTTCCTATCTTTCATAATATACTAAGCATAAGGTAATCAGTGACGAATGACATAGGCTCCCAAGAACGGATGTCTACTAGCTAGATTTGTCTGTGGCATTACACCATGCAAATGCTGGTCTTCCGTGTGACTAGGCCTGCATATTGACTACATAATACAATATGTACAAAAAAAAAAAAAAAATACACACTGCTGTATTTGCCGTTCTTTTATTCAAATCTTTCTTCCTGGCTTCTAGATCTCCCTTAGAATAATTTGGCACGAACCTGTACAGTAATAATTCTGCCTGATAAAAACATTCAGAAAAGAACTCGACTCAGATATGATAGATTTATCGTAGCTACGGCATATGGAATGGTGTTGTTATTGTATGTCACTTGCACCGCATACGTCACGTCCGGTTTGAAAAGATTTAATTATTGGTTTAATATGAATTAGATTCTTGTTCTGAGGGCTGTAGTGACTGCAATGTTACTGCCCTCTTACTAAAACAGTATAACAAAACAACTAAAACCCACTGTAAACTCCCTTGCCTTTTCCTTTAACTTGCAGTGTTACCAGATAATCAGGCTGTGGCCCAAGCCAAGGCGAGTCTGATTCATGAGAGACTATTATTTTCTGTGAAGCAGAGATCGGCTTTTGTTTTCTCGAAGACAGTTTTCCATCATTCTCTATGTATGTTTAACCACAACACAGCGCGAAAAACAGCTGACTTTTGAGTCCATTTGGATGCATTGTATTTAATTTGTGTAGCAGCTTCACACTATTTGACTTATTTGCTATCTTACCTGTGTAGCACTTCCTGGAATACCCCGAGTATTCTCCGGAACCCAACATTATAGAAGGCTTGGAGTCTAACAAAGTACAGTCTCCTAATGCTAGATACAAAACGTAAAAGCAAGATTTCCCACTATCAAAATTCTCACACATATCATGGCATTCCGATACGGTATTGACAGACTGCGTAGCCAAAGGCGATGTCATGCTCAAAGCTGCGAAAGAAGTGTCGTTCACATACACACAAGGTCCTAAACAATGAAAAAAAAACTGTATTAGCTCTATTTGGCTACGAATTAGGTCTTTTTGTACAGGACTAAAACATAACTGCTTTTCAAAAATACATCCAACGCTCCAACGATAAAACGCTTTTTATTAAAACCCTAGAAGTATTACCTTCGTGACCTGCTAAAAAATCCCTTGGTCATAAACCAGGGCGATGTTGAATGTAGGGATATTCGCTAAATTACGGAAACTTGTAGCCTACTGTCGCCAACTAATTACGGCTGTGTAAATACAATATATTGTTGTGTATAGTCAAAACATTACATAAGAAAAGAACCCAAAAATGTTTAGAGACTTATTTTTGTGTACACTGAAAAACCTATACATGGATCCACACGGGAACTTGGAAGTGAAGACAGTGAAGATATAAAAGAGGCATAGATTGATTTCACGAAAATGAAAATGTTTTATTCAATACCTCACATGGGAATAGTAGCGAGCAGGTCCGCGTTAGAAAACATGGTAAATTTAGATCTAAATGTTCGGCTTCTGACCTTAAATCACTGTGATAACTGAAAATAAAAAAGGAGAGTCCATTGTTTTGATAAAAAGCGTGAGTACGGTGAAAACCCAAAACTTTATATATTCATATTCTAACACACGCTAATTTTTTTTAGTTTTATGTTAAAAAAAGCTTTTATGTGGTGTACAGTAATCTAAAATTAATCCATCTATTGTAATGTGAGTCTCGTTATGTCAAAAACAAGGCGTTACAGGCGTTCCTCCACCGTCGAAATCCAGTCCGGTTAAGTAATATCGCAAAGGATAAATGTTAGTGACGCCATTTAAACGTGCCACTATGACGATTGTTGTGACGAAAGAAGCACCAGCCATCAAACATTGAGTTAGCTCCCTTGCTCACTTTCTGAGAGTCCCGTTATTCCCTTCCAATCAATGGTGGCGCTATTCTTTTATGTCGGGATTTATAGCAGGGTACAAATAACTACTGTTATACTGTGGAACACGCTTAATTATGAAAAATACCTAATGTTCAATAAAATAAATAAGGTTATAGTAACAGTTGACATACAAAAATACGCCGTTTATACCATTTACCTGTCTTTCTTTCGCAGATGAAATTGGAGTAGCTAGCACAAGAGGCGGAGTACCACAATTGGTCAGTTCGAACCTCAACACAGTGAAGTGAGCCATACACGCCTGGCTGGTATTCCTCCCAGTTATCGTAAGAACTTCCCAACTGGTCGGAACAACTCCAAGAGAATTGATTATTGTGGGTATGAAACAATCCGATCCAGTAATGTTTACCTCTGAAAGTATTTTTAAAAAGGCTGAAGGCACTTACAGATTTTTAATAAATTAATCGAAGCTGGGCACGAGTATTACATAAACTAAAATCAAAATTGCAGCCACTTCGGTCATTTCCGGACGTAATCCGTTTGCTTCAACCACCCGTCAAACATATACTGCAACATGGTAAAATAATTTCAGGATAACCCGGCTGCAATGGAGTTAACCATTCGTTGCTTAGAATATAAAGGTTGAACTTATAGTACATGATGTTAAAGAGGCAAACCCACGAAACCGAATTGTTCTTTAACCGTGCACATTTCCTAGCTAAAATGGGATCCTAAACAGGGTTTCCCACCTCACACTTTCGTAAAGTCTCATCTGGTAGTTTTGCTGTTACGTTTTCGCAGTTTCTTAATTACCTGAGTCGACTTTCAAAAACACGGCAAAAACACTCCATCAATTTCACGGGTTTGTTTTCAGTCTCTACAACCAAACTGCGACATTAAGAAACCACTAAATTTTTAAAACACGAAACCGCAAAGACGCAAAACGAAAAAACCGCAAAGCTAGGAAACAGAATCATCGTCGTCCGATTAAAAAGACAATTTAAGAAAATCTGGCTAGAGCAGTAAAACTTGGTAGACTATATAAAAAAAACTCGTTCTGGTTATTAAGTACAGTTGAAGTTGACCTTATCAACGTCTAGTCTTCCAACATTGCAAATTAATTGTCTGAAACAGTATTCAAAATGTCTGAAAGATTATTAATTTAAAAAATATTTTCAGACAATTCGTAGGCTTTACTTTGCGGTAGCAACTTTTGTCTTTCCTGCTCCCTTCGCGGTTTTCTTATTTGAGAAGTAAATAAACTTTCCTTCTAAACTTGATGTATAGTCTTTCCATTTTGAAAAATGGCTTGAAAAATGTTCAAAAGCTTGACTCTTCCTGTCACGTTTTGTATACATGTTTTTTCGCCGAAATCGTTTATATTTTTTCGCCGGTCAATTAGGGCCTATCTTAATTTTTTTTTTTTTTTACATTTGATCTACCAGCATATGTATGGTTGAGCAAATTTTGATAGACATACTGAGTCTTCCGATAACTTCATTCACATTGGTACTACACTAAAGCATATTACAAAAAGACCAGGATATAGGCAATGGAAAACCCACTAAAGAGTTAAATTCAACTTTTTGGAATTCATGATTTTTTAACTATATATTATCAAATTTTAATTTTTGCTTTAAATAAAAATAATGAAAAATGGGGTCCATTTTGAGAGCAAGGGGTCCAGTAACACCTCATGCGAAATATTGTTTAGAGGCAATTTGCTTGGATATTTTTTTTTTAACAAATAGGTATATGGTATCACGTATATGGAATAAAGTTTTTATATTTTGTTTTAAAGAAGGTGTGGCATACATAACACAGAAACTAAAACGTCAATTTTTTATAAGCTATATTAGACCAGGGAACATTAAATAACTCACCCTGCTGCCATAATAGGATTGATGGATTATTTGGAGAAAATAATACATTCTGCTACAGTAGCTATCTAACCATTTTCGTATTTAATGATCATCTATCCATCTATACAGTCAGATATGGAGAAACGTTATTTTTTCAACAGAGCAATTATATATAACACATCACAGTATGCATGGTTTGTTCCTATCGACTCCTTGGAAGCGCCTCTTCGTCATATAAGTAAAATACTAGGACCTTTTAACATTGAATTGAACAACAATCGATATTTTTCGCTGGAAATTATCTTCTGACCAAATTAATCTTTATTTAAGGTATCAAAATGCACAAAACGGGAGAATGATTAAATACATATAGATGTTATATATTAAGATATGACACAATCTCGCTAATGGCATGAATTGGAACGTTATAATACTCCCACTGACACTTAGCAGGATATTATTGTTCCAACCACAGATACTTGTATCTAGCTGGTGGCCTCCAGTTCTTGCAAGTTAGAACCTACCTAGTTAATCTTTATATATGTATTGTACGGAAATAAAGTTTGATTTTCTCCACAGGGTTTTAAACTCGGGCATATTAATGTATTTATATATACTCTGTCAAAAAAGAAACTTTGCACTCATAAATTTCTTTATATTTCCTTGAAACTTAATACAAGAGATATTTTTATCAAAGACACCATGACACACAGCAACTCCGACGTGGATAAGCATGTAGTTGGTGCGAGCATACACCAAGGATAAAGCATGTTTCTTAGTCACGTGACCTTATGAGACACGTGTACAGTAGCACAGTAGAGTGACCTCTCGGGAACACAAGTTTTTACAATAAATTATCCGCTGATTTGTAAAGCCATGACTGTCAATTATTCAACGTGAACGTGCCATTGGCATGCTGAATACAGGAACGTGGGTCACTGACGTTGCCAAGGTTATGGGATGTAGTCGACGGACTATCCATGATCTTCGGACACGTCTCCAACAAACTGGCACCTCATCAAACCGACCTTGTTCGGGTAGATCAAACCCGGCATACGCAATCGCCTGCGCACTGCCCGTCTGCATGCACGACGGTATACCATGGACCATTTTTTTACCCAGTTACACCGACGTCAACGGCTTCTCTGGGCACATCGACATCTGAGATATTCCGTGATTGGAATATGGTCGTTTTATGGTGACGAATCCAGATTCGCTTTGCACTCTGCTGATGGGAGGGTAAGAGTTTGAAAGAGACACGGCGAACGGAACGCCCTGTGTTGTGTGCAGGAAGTGGACCGTTTTGGGGGCGGTAGTATTATGGTTTGGGGTGCCTTTAATGGTGCTGTCCGTTCCCGACTGATGGTCGTTCAAGGAAACCTAACTGCTGCAGGATACAGAGATCCAGTGCTCATTCCAGAGCTTTCGCTATTCATGGCCCAGGTCTGACATTCCAACACGATAATGCCAGACCTCGTACGGCCAATTTAGCGCGAAATTGTCTTAGGAATGCTGACACCAATGTCATGGAGTGGCCCTCAAGCGGAATTGTCTTAGGAATGCTGACACCAATGTCATGGAGTGGCCCTCAAAGTCTCCCGACCGTAATCCCATAGAACATGGAATGTGTTGGACAGAAGACTCTGTCAAGTATACGGGACCCTGCACAGAATTTGCAGGAACTTGATGCCATATTGGTTCAATTGTGGCGATGCATCCCCCAAGCTGTGTTCAGACGCATCATTCAATCCATGAGGAGACGTTGCGTCGCAGTTGTGAATGCTAACGGAGGGCATACGCGCTATTGACATGCTTTCATCAAGTTTTAACTTACCATTTTTACTCTCTCACATTCCGTAGCATTTCCGGTGGAACTGGTTACATAATGAACGTGGTTTTCATGGTAGACCGTCCTTAATGGGCACAAAATGGAATTTAATCATTATTTAAAACCACTTTTATTGTATGTTCAACTAATCGACATCCGAACGAGTGTGAAGTTTCTTTTTTGACTGAGTTTATTAAACAATCCAACGTTTTTTTTTTCTACAATAAAAATATATATTAACCTGAGTTAAAACCCAGCAGAAAACGGCAGCTACCAGCTAGATATTGTGTTCAATTGTGTTTCAACATTGCAAAACACTG
Source organism: Mopalia ciliata (assembly GCA_034783835.1). NCBI lineage: Eukaryota > Metazoa > Mollusca > Polyplacophora > Chitonida > Mopaliidae > Mopalia > Mopalia ciliata. The sequence goes on from JAVFBW010153490.1 coordinate 13,807, forward strand.
CATGCTTTACATTTGTGTACTGGACTTGGACTTGTTGTTGTTGGATTTCATCTTGGTCATATAAATAAAACAGCACGTTGTTAGTTGTTACACATTAAATGTCAATCACCCAATCAACCCTTAACCTGGCATAATAACTTCTGAAACTTTCTTTCTAAAATAAACTCTCTTCTTTTCACAAGTACAGTATTTGTAATTTTAAAACATGTATGTATCCGTCTTTCTACATAAACAATTGGTCTGTAATATGTACACCATTTATATGTTGTTTAAACTTAAAATAATTTTTCGAAAGGAGAATCAAGTCAGAAAATTGTACTCACCGTTCGAGAAGAGCACTAACAGAAGAATTGCAAAAAGTACCTGGGAGGGAAAAGTAGCAATTGTTGACATGATGATATAACTCAAAGTAAACTTATCAGATTAAATTTCCGAAGATAAGTCACACGGAAACACTGACCTGGACAGTCTGCATGTTAAACAATCCTCCAATCCCGATATTTATCAAGATATGTAGGGAGAAAATGATTTGCATACCTCCGGTCTAGATCAATAGTACGTAACTTCCCTGTGCTAGAAGCTTGTCTTTCATTGTATTGTTTTTTTAGCAAAGTCTTTTGCGTGACACTAAATACTTGAAGAGGACAAAAACACTGAATAGGCCTTTAGTTTTAAAACCTTTATTATCTAAGCCATGCAAACAAGTATCGCCAATGTTATCGGTTGAATTTTTAATTTCCTTTTAGACATTTGCCCAATGATTATCCCGAAAGGTAATAAATTAGTGTATACAGTATAAGAAAAGATAATGCTACATATAACCGATAACAAATCCTTACAAATGTGCACACAGCCTACGATGCGGTCGTATGAAAAAAACACTCGAGTTACAAAAGAGCCTTTGAATGCTAAAATGTAGGCTACATCTTTACAATGACTGCCAATAAATGACAATAGCTATAGTTTATTTACACTGCATCGAATTATTTAAACATTTGCAAAATGTTTACAATTAAAAGGAAGTAACAGTAAACAGATCATTTGAATTTGTCTCTGGTAACTTGCTGCAGCTATGTAGAGTCGTGTTTCTGTAAAACGGTCGACTGAAAAGAATAGAACTCTGTTTTATGAAAATGTTAATTTGAAAACTGTATTAACCTCGCAAGACTGAGTCTTGTGTCATATGAATACATACACCTGATACAATTAGCCCGATGTCCCACCAAGTAAGATTATACTGACATTCTTTCCATTTTATATGATGAGTCTATTTTCGTCTAGAGCAGAATTCATGATTTGGCAGTTTCATCAGAGCATTCATCACAACGTTTCCTATGGTGCTACAATTATTGAACTGGAAAATATACGGGCCAAAACGCGACAAGGAAAAAAATTCCCTTGGGTAAATAACCATGACGTATCGCTTTCCATATCATATCTGGATCACACTAGTCACACTTGAAGAAGTTTTAGGGAAAAGACTTCAGTAAAAGAATAATGGTAATATATACTTAAAGAAATAGCTATCATTTCTCGATGTATTTCCGTTATTTCGAGCTTTATATTTAGTGTATAAACATGTAGTAGCCGGGGCAGAGTTGTATAGCTTTGATTAAACTTGAACTTGAAAGTGAAGTTGCAAGTGAAGCAAGTATTCAAACCTTTTTTTACATCTATCTATCTACATCTCAGCTTTATTAAAGAGCGGGCTTTTAAATAGTTCGAAAACAAAGTTTAATATCCATGCATTCCAAGTGAGATTTATTTTCCCCTCTTTTTAGTTTATTTCAGAGACGTAAACGATGAATGAAATAGTTAGGATTGTTTATTGGTTATTTTTTTTATTGAAATTCAGGAACCATAAAGACTATTATGGCAAGCCGTTTTATCACTTCTTCCTTTATTCATTTTATATATGTACAAGTTTAGCCTCAGCCGGGCACACTCCCAGGTCAATTAAATTTGTGAAAAATTAACCTCTGTATCAAAATTACAACACTACACAACACAGCGAAGACAATAACCTACATGCTGTATATATAAGTCATTGAGTTCTGACTTCCACAAGTCGAAAACTCCCATAGATTTCGCGTACAATCAACAATACAAAACCATGCATTTTATTATGAAAAATGTCAACTAAGACGGGAAATAAAGAGTGGATATTATATTAGGCGACAGGTTTATTCTTATTCAGGACTTTGATTGTAGTCTACATCATTCTCCACAGAACCGGTCGCAATTGTGCGCCTATTAAACAAATGTAGTTCCCCTCATTTATTCTTTGCTAGAAAATAACAAATGCTTTGCGAAATGCAGAGGGTGGATGCCCTTTCGATCGGATTGTACTTTTTGGGAAATTCATTGCTACATCTTAGATTTATTTTACATAAGTGAAAAAGATTTCAATATATGTTTAATAAATGCTTATTTTAGATATGTTGAATTCTTGTTCACATATGTTGAATTATTTTATACATAAGTTAAATTCTTTTCAACATATGTATTACATACAAAATTAATTATTACTTTTTAAAAATAAATAATTCATTTTACATATCTGAAAAAGAATTTCACAATTCCTACCGCATATGTTGAATGCTTTTCCACATATGTTGAATGCTTTTCCACATATGTTGAATTCGTTTCCACATATGTGAAATTCTTTTCCACATATGTGAAATTCTTTTCCGCATATGTAAAATAATGTCATTTATTTTACATATGTGGAAAAGAATTTCACATATATGGAAAAGAATGCAACATATGTGGAAAAGAATTCAACATATGTAGAGTAAAGGTAGAAGTGATAAAACGGCTTGCCCAAAACTTTAATTCTAATTACAAGTCCGATAAAAATTAGCAATATAATAAAACGGTAACAGTAGCAAAAATGCATTTAAAAAATAAATCCATATATAGAAAATGAAAAGATAATTATCACAGTGATGGAATTAAAGATATTTAAATATGTATAGACGCATTTACACCTGATCATACAAGGCACACACAAGTAGACATCATTGATAGTAATTATTTAGTAGCAGATAAAAATTTTAAAATTATTAGTATAATGCTGAATTAACAGAATATTGTAAAGAATTCGGCGTTATAAAAATATCTAAGTTAGTGTCATTACTGATTTCATTGTGAAATGTCATAGCACGAGGAAAAGAAGATAATTGAAGTACATTTAACCTGTGCTTTGGCGGCATAAAAACGTCATTCCGTGGCAGTGACCGGGTTGGCGCAAAATGATTAACTTGCCCGACCAAATAAGTCGAATCTAAAATTGAATGTTCAACTTTAATTCTGCAGCTTTTCTGCGTTCCGTGAAACTTGGTAATAAAAAAAATTGACATAGTTCATTACATTGTTCAGAATAATAGAGAATATTGGCTTTGTAACATAAAAACTTCTTTTTAAATTTGTCTATCAAAAAATTCTGACTAGATGTCCACATTACAAAACAATATTCCTGATTAGAGCGAACTAGAGACACGTAAGGCTACCTCAAAGCAGAGACGTTTTTACAAGAACTGCATGTGCGCTTTAAACAACCTGGCATGGGGGAGATTTTTTCACAATATTTTCGACATGGAGCTCAAATTGCTAGTGTCACACCAAGATCCTTTACATATTCTGTTCCTGTCAATCCATAGTCTTCAATGCTATAATCAAAGTCTATCTTCTTGGTTTTGTTTGTTAAAGTGATGAAACAGCATTTAGAAGTATTCATCTTTAAATGCCAACTTTTACACCAGGCAGCAATCCTGTTTAAATCAGTTTGAAGTAAATGACATTCGTCAATGTTTCGAATACATTAAATGCTGTCATCGGCGTACATTGATATATCGGAGTTGTAAACACAAGAGACGGTGTCATTAATGTATAACAAAACCATCAGAGACCCCTGAGGAACTCCGGATATTACTGGTTTCCACGAGGACTCATGACCATTTACCACAACTATCAGGAACCTGATTTCAGCCACACATGGACATGGTCAAATAAAGTGTTATATATTGCCTTTTGAAAAAAATTACCAAAAGGATGCATATACGACTAGTTCGAATGATGCATATACGACTAGGTCAAAGGATGCATATACGACTAGGTCAGAGGATGTATATACGATTAGGCCAAAGGATGCATATACGACTCGGTTAAATGATGCATATACGACTAGGTCAAAGGATGCATATACTATTAGGTCAAACGATGCATATACGACTAGGTCAAAGGATGCATATACGATTAGGACAAATGGTACATATACGACTAGGTCAAATGATGCATATACGACTAGGCCAAATAATGCATATACTACTAGGTCAAAGGATACCTATACGATTAGGTCAAAGGATGCATATACGACTAGATCAAAGGACGCATATACAACTAGGTTAAAGGATGCATATACGACTAGGTCAAAGGATGCAGATACGACTAGATCAAAGGATGCATATACAACTAGGTTAAAGGATTCATATACGACTAGGGCAAAGGATGCAGATACGACTAGGTTAAATGATGCATAGACGACTAGGTCAAAGGATGCATATACGATTAGGTCAAAGGATGCATATACGACTAGGTCAAAGGATGCATATACGATTAGGTCAAAGGGTACATATACGACAAGGTCAAAGGATGCATATACGACTAGGTCAAAGAATGCATATACGACTAGGTCAAAGGATACATATACTATTAGGTCAAAGGATGCATATACGACTAGATCAAAGGATGCATATACAACTAGGTTGAAGGATGCATATACGACTAGGTCAAAGAATGCAGATACGACAAGGTCAACAGTACAAATAAATGGTTTCAATGTAAGACAGTTTTAACACGCAGCATTGAGCCAATCGTTTTAATTTTGCTTCAAATCAACTGGAGTATCTTAAAATGTCTAAAAAATGATTACCATCTTTAAAATAAAACTTTCAAACTGACCCCTTTAGTTGTCAAAATATTCTGAAAAATTGTCATATCAACTTAACACCATATTCTTTTTTATTTTGTTAACATCGATAGGCAGAAAAGTCGCAAATCCTCCGATACCTTGTCTGCTGTCTGTCAAACCTGGTGTGATCATAACTTGTGGGGGTGGTACCCATAACCTATATTGCTCATGTACCTGCTGTTGATGTTATATATTCTTAACAGAAGGACATGGGTCGATGATTGATTATTTTACCTATGGTCTTAGTTGAATAGTTTTGTTCCTAATATCATTATTCTTCCTACGAACGTATATTCTTTTCTTTTAACCTATAAATCGTTTATTCGAGACAAACAAATCCGCTCTTTACTTCAGATAAACGTTTTTTATGGGTATTTCGTGCTAAACATTTGAGATTTTATAGCCACAATAATTACAATCATTTCGAATTTGATTGTTTGGAAAATATTGTTTGGACAATGTATAATGTTTTGTTTGCCATTTGTATGGGAAGACGACTTAAGTGCGGTTCGTTTTGAGTTGAGTCAAACAAACTTGAATTGCCACGACACAACTTTCCCTTCAAGAAAAACAATAGCAAGACAGATTTACACAAAGAAAACTTTAAATAAATTAAAAGATATTGACAAACATAAAACCGTCGAGTCTTAAACGCACAATGGAAATTGATCTGGTGTCTTTTGTGTAGTTTTCGATGTTTGCAGTGCTATTATATCCACTGAAAAGTAGAAGTAATAATAGAAATATCAGTAATTCTATTACATAATTTTGCATATAGTAACAAGGGTAAGTGCTCCACTGTTGCTCGACGAAATCGATAGGGGATTATATTATACACAGTGAAGTTTGAATACCATTCCTATTGCTCAAGTGAATAGTTGAAATGATGTAGTCCACGATACGAGACTCTTCGACTGGCTTTCCACCATTCGTGATAGCAATATTTACTTTATTCAAAATTCAATGTGTTATGTTCTATTTTATGATTTATACCAGCAATAAACTGATAACCACAACAAATTATCTGGTCAGTTGCGTTCACTATGTTAGTACGAGGTTATCTACTGCGTGTGGGATTCCTACGCCCAGACTTACTTAAACCATATAAATGTAACAAGGTTTTAGGTCCTAAAATACCGTCAATGTTTGTTACTCTTCGAGATTATCTTTTAGGGTTTGTTTACAAGAACGTGTTATTATTATCTATCTGCCCCTCTACTTTCCAGAGAAACAATTGTATGCCATACGCATACGCGTAATTTTTTTTTTTGGCTGGAGTATCACACGGTTATATCATGATCAACATCTTGAAGCATCGCTGATTGTAAGAAAATGGAATTGCAGTTCCACGGTTGTTGTACAATCGCCTTCACCTCATTGTCACTGCAAAATTCCATTTTTAAATGAAGAATACAAATCTCCTAATTATTGTTTTTAAATTTTCTACCACTCCTTGAGAATATTCGATAAATGCTTAAGAACTAATATTTGCTTTTGGAACAATGAAAAAATTATATTCCTTTAGCTATATATTCAAATATATCGCTGAAACAGTATAGGAGGAACGTGACTTAACAGTATCCCTACGAAGTAAGGGAATTTGCCTTTCAGTGTACCTGATATTGTGCTGGAATATGAATAATGAAATAATTTCAGATAGAAAGGTAGAAAATAATGCAAAAAAATCTGTTCACAAAAATACAACGAAGCAGCAGAGAATACACGTATCTATACAAGTCTCGCCTTTGTTCTGTATAAATGCCATTGACTGCTTCGTGTATTGTATTTGTTCTTTTGCTCCTCTGCTTGAACTATACAGTTGACAGAATTTGGATTCACTTTGTTGCAATTGAATATAGGACCAGATGGTCAATATTAACGTTAACAGAATGCCCGTTAGTTGAATATTCATATAAATCTTCTTTCTGCATATCTCAAAAGATATAGAATTGAACTTAAACTGTATTGTCATGTCGTGTTATGTGTTTAACTTATGGACTTGCCCAAACGCTTGGAATATATCAACGCACTAAGCAAATGGTTCACAGGCAGCTGCATGTAGAAGTTGGTTTACACGACTGGCGAAAGCTACATGTAGTGACAATAATAACTAATGGTAAGTCTCAAAGGTGCTATCTTATCATTATTATAGTCAACAGTATATTCCTTATTTTGGATAAAACTTTCTTTTAGTTTGAACAGATTCTATTTCTTAAATTTATTAATTTTGAATCCCATCCACGAAACGAACTCATGAGACGGACAGATGGGCACGCATTTACTGTTAACTCTGTGGTCCGTTGGTTTGATTCCCAGGCGTGATTCAACCGGCAAAATTTTCTGAACTAGAATTTGTTCAAACTAAGAAAGAGTTCTCCCAAAATAACGAAAATACCGTTAACATTTACTTTCAAAAAGACACAAATATCACTCATTAACAAAAATGTTTAAATGTCTTTTGTCGTGAAAAATAAGAGAACGTACATGTGCCTCATATGTAAAAATAGTAGAATGACTCATGGAAAAGTTTCTCCTGTAAAGATCTGCCCAGGTAAAGGTCCGACATGAAAAATGTCCAATAGAGTGAGATACGTCCTAATGGTTTATTCCAAGTTCATCTACGATTTGAATTTACCTATTCCTGTTTCGTCTACGATTTTTTTTTTTTTGCTTACCCGTGGCGCAGCCTTAATCCGATTTTGCTGGTGCACAGCATGTAGGTTGCGTTCATGCGGCGGACTGAAGGGTATTCACTCAGCTATAAAATATTATACATGTAGCTATTAAATGGTTGCTTATTTAATCTATCTATTGTTATTTTTAATATTTTATTGTTGTTTCCCTGTCCTTTTTAAATGAAATATGGCAATGTAAATTGCCGGTGACGGGCCGTGAAATCCATC
>JAVFBW010153491.1:0-12083 GCA_034783835.1 Mopalia ciliata
CAAAATTATGTTGCGCGCGTCAACCTGACCAATCGGAGTACGTTTTAGACTTTCTTATCGAGCTCTTCAGACATGCGCACTTCAAATTTTCTTTGTTGTGCCTGGGAAGATTCTAAATTTCTTCATCTGGAGCACGCAGCAGGCGAGCGAAAACCTTACGAGGGCAATGTGAATTATTTAACCAGGTTAACACCTGTGTCAATAATGGTGAGGGATAATTCTATGTTCTTTCTGTATCTTTAAATGTTCAATTTAGTCAATTGTTAACTGTCATCGAGCTACGGCCAAATCGCACCTATTTTCGAATCTCGACGTTTCATTTTTTACAACTGCCACACAAGTGTCAAAAACCCACGCAATTTTGATACAGCCTAAATCCCTTATTGTGGTCATTACGTTTGTCATTTTGTTGATAATATTTTAAATTTTCTGTTCACCTCTGTCTGCAAAGCTATTTACAAACATGTATTTAGCGCCAGTTTGATACAGAAAGGCCCTTGGTACGCTTCGAGTGCCGTGTTGATGTTCAGTTGAAAACATATAATTTTTTCATAATGAAATAGGCCCACCCTTTAACAGTCTCGATATACTAAGTCTTATGCTCAGTTAAAAGTTTAGTTTTCATGGAACAATCATAACAATTACAGGAAAGGGTTACTCCATCATCTGTAACATACCATAGCAACTAAAATTCATCGAGTTAGTTAGGATTAGAATAGTTAAAAATAACGTCTTTATATCCAAATTTTCCATAAAATAGTTGCTGTCAATGCAGTATCAACGTTATACGAATCGCTTTCAAAGGAACAAATATAGTACTTTCAACATATTACTAGGCAACATAGTATAGTAGCTGCATATTCTCTCTAAAATAAGGCATATATGAAACAGTCAATTCCATGCTTTTTCACTGATATTTAATCCATAACATGTCAAAGTTTTGCCCTCATATTTTGGAATGTTCACCATGACTGCAAACCTGTCAAGATGTATATTACAATTGAATTTTAATTGCTGTAATAAGTGTTAATCTATCAAAACTACTTTCACCTCATTAATTGAAATTTCTTTTCTTTCATTACAGGATCCAGGAGATACAGGTGAGTTACACATTTATACGTTATCACATACATTTTCTTGTTTAGACATATTTGAGCTGATAGCCTGTACAGGATTATTTTAATTGTAATATGTTACAAACCTTTTAAATGAGTATTTTTGTTTTAAGTTTTAGTTGGCTATTTACCATTGTTGCAGGACAATCCAAATTTATGTCAGAAACAAACATTCTAGAAGTCTGTGTGAATAATTATTCTAAACATATTGCAGTTTGTAGTCAGAAACAGTTAAACTGGCATTCTGATTTGAGGTAAGTGGTGTGTGTTAAAGCACACTGTAGGAGCACACATCAAAGTAGAAAGGTAGCGTGCGAGCTTCCTAAACTGAACCTTCTTCGATTTACCATTCGCGGGATAGAGTCCGCCTGTCAACCCTCAGGTATGTGAGCGAGTCGCATGTTGTGGCTCTGGCAATCACAGGGGTGGTTTTTACAAGGTTTCCTCTCGGTTTTCCACCGTAATAAGGCTAGGTGCAGTGTGAAGTGGACAATCCATCGTCATTTAAATGAAATACCCTTGAGTACAATGTTAAACCCCAATCAAACAAACAAACAAACTCGGTGGAAAATGGTGAATCCCATATAAAACATATGATAATACGTTTTTTGTTGGAAGCTTGTAAGGACATACAATTTGACTAAGACCATGTTTTTTCCCCTCTTACCTTTAAACTAAATTTGTTTGGAAATTATGTTTCAGACTGGAGTCGTTGGTCTACACAAAGTGATGTAGAAACTAGTATTGAAATGGCAAAGAATGAGGATTCCTCCATGAGTCAGGAGTCTAAACCTGACAACATGGGGGACAACAGTAATCTTGGGGTAATGATTCAGCTTATTGTTGGTATTTTTAAGTTTATTTACAATATCCATCAGAATATTAAATAAGAAAAAAATAACTTATCTTCTTAAAAATTAAATCATGTCTCTTTTTGAATCCAAATTTCTAGTTACTTTACTATAATATATATTCTAAATTATAATTTGTGGCAAATTTATTTTCAAACTTTGTTTTGTTTTCAGGGAGATGAAGAGTATTATGGTTTGTATGAAGGTTATGACAGTTATAATGATGCGAGTGAAAGTTCTGAGGATGATAGCATGGAGCAAGATAGCATACAGGATATACCCATTCAATACACACCACCTGTGGGACAGAAAACAGAATATAGGTTCATGAATGGAAAAGATGGGATGGGTAAGTAAAGAAGAAGGAAAATTATGGTAGTCTTTTCAAAGAATCAGTGCTAAAAAAAACCCATCCATTATTGTTGCTACAATTTTTTATTATAATTCCACCTCATGGAAACACTATTCCACTCGTTTGATCAATATTGACAAAACTTCTGAGTAGTTTTATTTATAGGCCTTCATGTGTAACAGTTCCCTACATGTTCATGTATCCATGAAATCCTCTGGTGTAGGCCTAGGCAAGAAAAATGTTCCTTTTATTATAAAATTATATATCTATCCCGAGTCGTGGAATATAAATTTTAGTTATCAAACATTAATGCAAGTACGAGTTTCAACCCAAATCAAACATTTATGGAAACATTTGTAAAGATGGAAGCACAATTTATAAACCTTAGACCCTTTTTTAACTTAACATTAAATGGGTTGTCTTAGCTAAGTTAATCAGGAACTTTAAAAACTTTGTGGTCAGTTCTGTACAAGTGTGTTTTACTCCGGTCAAATTGACAAGAATTCATGTTGAAAGTTGGTAATTGGAACTAGATTGAGCAATTTTTGTTTGCAGGATTAAATAATATGTTTAGCTTTGGACATTTGCAAAGACTTTATTCAACATACTTTGTAGTACAACGTATGACCCAAACGGTGTGTATACTTCCTTCAGTACAGTACAATGTCAATTATCTTGAAATAAAATTTTGATTTGTATTTCAGCCACCTGTGAGATGTGTGGTGCTATTGGTATAAAACATGCATTTTATTCCAAGTCTAAGAGGTTTTGTAGTCTACCATGTTCCCGAGGTTTTGCTGCCGCACAGAAAGAGGGCAAACTACTTTCAACACAGAGCCGCGTTCAGGTATTATGTGTTCTTATTACCCTAATTATTGTGACTGTGATTGTATTTGGGGGCATTTTACATACTGTAACATTCAATAAATCCACCATCATATTGCCCAGATAATTGGATAATTAATAGTATTTGATCTAAGTAACTTGTAACATATACATGAGACCTTTTGTTTGTTTCCTGTCTTCAACAATTGGTACTTGAGATGCAGTCAAGATTGTCTGTTCCAATGTAGTGTCTGCTTTTGTACTGTAGACTGCATTGTATTATAAAGTTAGCATGGATTACAATTAAGAATTGTTTCCAATTTTGACAGATAAAAGTTGAACCAGGAACAAAATCGAAACCCAAATATTCCAAATCCCTACACACAGGGACAGCTGCCATGCAGTCTATTGGAGGAAATAGTAAACAAAGTGAGTTTCTTTATTGAATGCTCCCTCCCTAGATCTTCATTAATATGCTGGGGACCATTCACGTAATTGTATAAGGCGCACAGAAAAGTAAACCTTTGCCTTTATTACTCAGCTGAGTTAAAATGTTAAATAAAGTAAGAATACTTTAGTTAAGATTATTATAAAATTGTAATGGATTTTGAAATGGCATTAGAATGAATAATACTAGGACAATTGTGTGAGAAGTAATGGCATATAATTTAAACTAAGGATATTTAGATTTGTCACAGTAATGTTTTAAACTGAATAATATTTAGAGGTAGTTTTGTTCTGTTAATTGGAATATATCTAATAAATGACATTTTGCGATTTTCAGGTTTTGGGAAAACCTTTGATTGGGCTTCATATTTATCCAACACAAATGCCCAGGCAGCCTCTGTTAGTTGTTTTAAACATGTGAGTTGTCATTATTTCTATTGTTGGGAATAATGTGAATGGGAATTATTGGTGCTACATGATATAAGTGGAAACAAGAAGCCAGATCTTTGTTGCCAGTGGCATGGAGGTATGCTCGTATAACCAGCGATCGGCTTACAGTATAGCCCCTACTGATCAGCCTAGACGCTGGTAGATATAAAGCTGTTTGTTAGGTAATGGCCACCGGAGACGCTCGATAACACCAGTCAATGGAAGTCGATAGGGACTATACTGTAAGCCGATCACTGGTGATACAAGCATAGCATGGAGGGTGATGAGAATAGGAGTATATTCGATCAAAAATAAGAAACAAAACAACCTGCAGTGAAGTTTGAATATGTTAAATAGCAATATTATATCTTTGAAACAAAGCTTTGTAATTTTCCAATTAATATTTTCAAGATATTGTATTGTTAATCATTATGGTACTTACTCTGTTTCAGTGTCCCATGTCTGATAGTTGGGATAATATGACCGAGGGAATGAAAGTAGAGATAATCAACAAAGACTGTCCATTACCCAAAACAGTATTCTGGATTGCCACAGTTGTTAAAATTGCAGGTATATTGACATTATTTATTAATTGTAGTCGAAAGATGTTGAAAACATTGGCTGCCTCTGTCATCAGAAAACGACATCATTAAAGTGAAATAATAATTCTTTTTTTTTTTATCATTAATGAAAAAAAAAAGTAAAATTATGTGTTATGTCTTAATTATTGTCCAGTATAGAATACATATGGTGTTACATGTAACAAATGCATATTAACAAACTTGTTTCTGTTGATAGGCTACAAAGCACTGCTGAGGTATGAGGGATATGGTAATGATCCCTCTAATGATTACTGGATAAACCTGTGCTCTGAGGATGTACATCCTGTAGGCTGGTGTGCTACCATGGGGAAACCTTTAGTTCCCCCACAAAGTAAGTAATCCGGAGGGTAACCTTCTAATTGTAACAGGTGTTTTTGGAGGCAGATACATGTGAACTTATGCTTTTTGTGGTAGTGGCCAACAAAGCAGACCTGTTATGTATGAATATTCATAAATATCAGCAGATGGGCGAAGGAAACTTCCTGTTGCACTGTTGCTCTCAGCGCTAAAGGACAACAAGAAGTTGATCTGTTGTGGTACCTTAGTTATCAGTATTGTAATTGTCCTGTCCTGTCTTTGGCGACTTCATTCATCTGTTGGGCTAAAGGGCCATCTCATCGGGGAATAACCTCATTTTCCATACCCCCAATCATACAAAGTACATATTTTGTCCACATTTGTCATTTATGATTTTAACCCAAAATTGAATTTCCTCCTTAGATATTGATTCGGGAACATACTGTGGCAAGAAAAAAACGAGCCTCTATTGTTTTATATATAATCCCATATTTCTCTTATTTTCAAATTTCAGGAAACTACAAGTACATGTATTTAGATTTCCGTGATATATTCAAATTATTTGTGAAGTATAGATATAAAATCAGCCACAGCATAGCTGAAATGCTGTTGCTGAATGTGGTTTAAGCATTAAGTGATCTATCAAAATATAATGAGGCATATATAATTAGTTTAAATGTGTAATCATTTATTTTCTAGATATCCAGCATAAATATAGCGACTGGAAAGATTTCCTTGTCAGAAGGTTGACTGGTGCCCGGACACTTCCGAATAATTTCTACAATAAGGTAAACACAAGCATGCCCATCCTGTTGGTTTAAAAAAATTATACATTTAAAGAGGAGGTTTTGAGTAAGTTAAGCTGATGCTACGTTTACTTTAGTACTATCCAACCAAACATGCTGACTTTTGAACTCTTTTTATTTTGAGATTTTTTTTTTTCATTCATCTGAACTTTTTTTTCCAGGTGATGGAAAGTATTAATGATCATAAATTCCGTAAAGGTGTTCGAGTTGAAGTGGTTGATAAGATGTGTGTGTCTGCTATGAGGGTAGCTGTTGTTGAGGCTGTTATTGGAGGAAGGCTTAGATTACAGTATGTCGACAAGAAGGTAAATTCTATTTTTATAAGCCCTTCATTTATTGTGAGATATATTTTAGTTTCACCCGGTGACTTTGTTCTTTCTCTCAACCATTCTTTGTTGGGGGAGCATTTCAGACAGATTGTTTTCGGATTTGATTGAAAAGTTTTGTCAGCATATAAAGTTAAAAATAAGCAAATTGCACTTTAATTTTTAAAAGTTATCTGAATTCATATTTAGAACGCACAGGAATTATTTTCAGTTATGCAAAACTGTTTGTGGTCGAAAATCTCAAATGTAGACATTGTATTGTTCTCTGTAACTTGTTTAACAATTTGGGGTGTTCAAAAATTTATCAGGGAAACCAATTTTTTTTGGTGGTATTGCTTTTTTTTCTTTATCTGGAACTTTTCTTTTTTTTTTTAACCTGTAACACTATAGCTAAAGAACACAGCAAATCTGAATAACCAATTTACAAATTTTGATGGGTTGTCAGAAGTTTGGGAATCCTGTAGAAAGTTGATGGATTTACACTGATAAGAAGATCCATGTCCCTTAATTTTTGATATATTTTAATGGAACTGGAAACTGTATTGAAATACAGTCTGAAGAATTATCCCCCTTTTCATAATTTGTTTTTTTTTGGTAAAAGTTTCTGCTAAAAACCTAATTGATATTTAATGACCAAATAATGGTATATTTGTTGTCTTTTAGAATCTTGGTTCTTTGAAAAATATTAATATAGTTGAAGCATAATGTCATGTGTTTATCAATTTGTTAATTATTGATAATAAAGCAAGTGGCCACTCAAGATAATAGATGTTTTACTGAGGGTGGATTTTTGCTGCCTTGGAAATTTTGTAATGACTACAACTTACAGAGTTGTCCCCCCTGCTCATTTTGTTTTGTTGCATAACTGAAACAAGCTTTTTGCATGTTAAAGCATCAAAAGTTTTTATGAAATACATTGCTCACAACATCCGGAAAATTGATTCAAGCATAATTCTCTGTGTTTTTAAACGTCCAAATCTCAGTTTAATAGAAACAGCTGTTTAACAAAATCTTGAACAAAATTATTAAAGATATTAACCTGTACATAAACCAGATTGTGTATATTGTATCTTCCCTCAGGATGAAAATGATGATTTTTGGTGCCACATGCAATCCTCTTTACTCCACCCTGTTGGCTGGTCTCAACAAGTGGGTCATACTATTCATTCTACCCAAGGTATGTCAGAGGAGCTTTTCTTACCCCTCAACTATGTCCATGCTGGTGGTAGTTACTTTATTAGAAGTTTGCCTTTTCTTTTAGATTGTTATGGTGTGTAGTAATAAGGTAAAATTGCAGACAATGAGCCTAAATCGCTTGTGAATATGGGTTTAAATGTCTTGGTCTTGAGTGTTGAGGGGTATGGGTGTGGCTCATTGGTTAGGAACTGCTACTCCTCTTTCAATGTACTAGATTAGTTTAGGTCTAAGATTGAAACTCCGATATGTGATGGAGTAGCACAAGATTAATCTGTCGATCACTGGGTAGGCTTTTAAGGAGTTTTCTCTCACTTTCTAGAGAGAAGAAGGTAAAGCAGAATATGAAATGGATCACTCATTATTATAAGTGAAATGCCCTTAAGTACCTTGTTAAGATCACCATCTCCAAGTAAGAGTGCCCTGTGAGGGAGCGGGTGGGCCATGGCCCGAAGAATACTCCCTCGACTTCCTCGGTCAATCATAATAGGCAAGAAAAGAGGTTGCTTTCTGTTGCCCTGGTGTTCGTGGAGCTAAAGGGAACGGAAGCAGATTTGTTTGTGATGTCCTGTTTTTGTGTCCGTCGCCATATAAGTGAATTACCCTTGAGTACGACGTTAAACACCAATCAAACAAACCAAGTAAGAGTATAGAGCTATTGACAGGCATTGAGGGTTACCTTGGCATCATTCCATAATGGATGGCTAGAAAAATAACAGTTGAACTTTATCGACCATCAAGAGAGCTTGAATGTGTAATTGTGCATCATTTTAACAGGACTTTTTGAATTTAGCCAATACATTTTAAGATATGCCCGCACCCTATGTCTGGATTGTATTGTATAATACTGGTTATAATTCATTTCAGAGTACAAGAATCAAAGTTTAGGGAAGGTCACCATGCAGAAATATGATACAAATGACGCTACTCCTGAGATGTTTAAAACTGTAAGTACTTTCTTTCAATGTCTGTTGAAGCAAGGTTTTCTAGGACAGAGCATTGAGGTACTAACCTTATGTTTTACTTTAGAGACACCATTGTTGGTATTGGTTGAAAATAATATTTTGGGTTAAAAGTTTAATGTTTAAAAGAGAAAAGTAGTTATTGATGAGGGTTTTGAATTCCGTTGATGAATTTAAGCAATCTTCCCTTGATTTTGTCTTACAAAAAGCCTGAAATTTGTCATGTTCATTAACAATGAACCTCAGGTTTACAGGAGTTTTATAAATCAAAGTTGTATCAATGTGATTTTATTGGTTATTGACTGTTATTTATATATTTCAGTTAAAGGAATGTCCTACCATTGATATGAAGTTCCAGGCTGGAATGAAGCTGGAGGCCATTGATCCTCTCAATCTCTCTACAATATGTGTGTCCACTGTCATGAAGGTAGCACCATGGTTTTTATATAGCGAGAGAGGAATATTAACTTTCTACATTATCAAACACTCTACATTTATGGTAGTGCTAGTGTTAATTATTGTTTGAATACATTCCTGTCATATAAGTGAAATACCCTTAGGCAAAGCATAAACACCAAGCAGTCAATGAACTAATATAATTTCACGAGTTACAGAAAAAATTTTAGGGTTAAGTTCCGCGGGCTGTTTTAAGCTGTAAAGAGTGGTTTCCTTCACCCATTGGATTGGCATGCCATTATATGAGTGAAATAACCTTAAGTTTGATGTTAAAAACCAATTAAACAAATCTTCCTAATAGACTTTGGTTTCACCGTGTAGGTTTGTGATTTTCCTAATTGTAGCCTAGTTTGCATTATAAAAAAAAAGATGTAACTAAAACTTTATGGATATAAAAATCAATAATTAAATAGTCTATCATTTTCAAATATAATACCTTTTTATCATAATGAATAAAACCGTAAGTTCATGTGAGCCCTAATAAAAATAAAAAAATAATTCTTGAATTCTACAATAATTGAACATTGGAGCATTTAAAAGAGATTTATGCTTAATAGGGTTTAGTTAAGTTTCATTAGAGTCTTAAAATTTGATGTGAAAATAGCGTCTTACGTGAATGTCAAATAAATCATCTGCTTTCTTTTCATTTTCATTGTCACAAGTTTCCTGTGTGATATTACTTGTAGGTACTGCGTGATAATTACCTGATGATAGGTATTGATGGAAGTATGGCTCTCTCAGGTACAGACTGGTTTTGTTATCATGCCACCTCACCCTGTATATTCCCAGCTGGCTTCTGTGAGATTAATCAACTAGATCTGACACCACCAAAAGGTCTGCCTTCATTTCTATTTCTATTTTATTGCAATAACATGTTTCCAAGGCTATTAGATTTACACACAGTCATTGATTCTGTTACCCTCTATACCCTGAAGTGACCATGTACATGTTTGTATTCCCCACTTAGTTGCTCATGCAGGCCTGCATACGTAAACACTGTGCATCTTGTACACATAATTTTTTGTGGATAAACAAATATGCCAAACATGTGAAATACTACACACAGTAAATGTAGATACCAAAATACTCAATTCTTAATCCATGAAGACAAAAAATAACAAAGAAAAGCAACAGAAAATACTCTAAAAAAAAATTATTAAAGAAGAAGAGAAACATAACAATCAGAACACACTCTCAAAGGTCAGTAAAAAGTCAAAAGCTTATTTTTAAACAAATCTACAAGTATATACTAAATGGGGCGAAAATACTCCCAAAAAGTTATTTTTGCACATAAATTTCTTTCAGGGAAGACCAGGTTGCATATGTGTGTATTTAGGTCTATTGCATGCAGCTACAAGTTTTAGGGCAGTACCAGAGTATAAATTTTGACTCCATAGCCGGGTGTTTTGTTAGATTTCCAAACTCTTCATGTGAAGGGTCACAAGTTTATTGGGCCTGTGGCTTAGTGGTAGCGAGTACGCTTCCTAAACTGAACCTGCTTCGATTTACCGTTCACCCCATCAGGTCCACCTGTCGACCACCAGGTAAATGAGCGAGTCACATGTTGTGGCTCTGGCAATCACATGGGTGGTTTTTACAAGGTTTCCTCATGGTTTTCCACTGTAATAAGGCTCTGTACAGTGTGAAGTGGACAATCCGTCTTCATATAAAATACCCTTGAGTACGATGTTAAACACCAATCAAACAATTAAACCAAACTCTTGATGTGTAAGCAAGTTTCACACTCTGGTCACAAGTTTATCAGAAGTTAATGACAGTATTTGGATGGTTTGTTCTTTGAACTATTAATGTGAAACTATTCTTTATCACTGTAGAACAAATGGTATATGTTTCTCTGTTTCTAGGTCATAAAGGGCAATTTAAATGGTTTGACTATCTCAAACAAACCAAGTCTTCTGCTGCACCTGTAAAACTTTTTGACAAGGTGAGTGAATCTGAAAATCATAAGCATTCTAGCTTATCCAAATCAGACTTATTTATATTATAATAAATAGAGAATATCTCATGAGATTTGCAAGTTGTGAAACAAAATTGTCTGTGCAAGTTGTAGCATTTCATTGAATGAATTACATCAATGAACAGAAAGTCAGCAATCAGAGATTGGTAAAGTTGTATCACCTTTATAACCTTTAGTTATGGGGTGGTTTTTATTGATGCTAATACGAACATATATTCTGTCATAAACATAGCTCTTCAATCATTTTAATGATATAAACAAGAAGTCTAAATTCTTACTTCAGGAAATTCCCAAGCGTGGCTTTAGAGCTGGGATGAAAGTGGAAGCTGTTGATTTAATGGAACCAAGGTGAGTTGGATATTGACTAGTTTGTTACTGCACTCATATCAAGTTCGAGAACTTTATTTAACAAGTAAAAAATTACTGTCAAATTAAAAATTTGCTCATCCCTATAGGGCTTTTTTAAAAAATTATATGACAGCGATTTAGTCCAGGGGTAGTTGGCCACACTAGCCAAAATGAGAAGTGTTGTACTCTGTTAAAAAAGCAATTATCAGTGCTTAGTATAAGACCTATTTCCTGTACTGACAGACCAGAAAAAAGATTAATTTCCATCATCTCCCTGTCCTTTGATTCAGGTTGATCTGTGTAGGTACTGTTGTAAGAGTAGTGGGTCGTTTGTTACGGATCCATTTTGATGGCTGGGAATCTGACTATGACCAGTGGGTAGATTGTGAGACACCAGATTTATACCCTGTGGGCTGGTCAGAGATGATGGGATATAACCTAGAGGGACCAAGAGTCAGAGGTATGTCAGAACTAAACATTCACCTGCCTGTTTAAACCTTAGAACTGTACATTATTTAGATTGATAAAAGACTTTCTGGAGTCTATCTGAACCCCTGGATCTATTCTGAGGGAAATCATTTTCTAGGTTCATTGTCATGCAAACAAGAATTCTGAATATTTTTTAAGGAACTTATGTATACAGTTTTGGAGAACTTTGACACTCAGGATTCCAAGTATGTTAAGCTATCAAATATTCATTATTACCTTGGAATCTGATTTTTTTTTCTCCGACCTGGGGGAAGACAAAATTTACTTTGAAAGTATCTGAATTGACATCAGTTCAATCTACATTTGATCTATCATCAGCTGGCCAAGCCTCTGCTGATAGTTTATTGACTAAATCCAGACATTCAGTAGCAGTAGCAATACACATTTGTTCCATTTACATATGGATTGACACATGACAAAATGGCATAATCCCGTTTAGTGTAAATGATATCTGCACACTGAAAAGCTGTAATTTAACTTATTTCCTATAAAAATTGGGAATTAATGTTTTTTCACGAGCATAAAGTTTAAGGACTCTACCGCTAGTCAGGGGTAAATTTTCGATTTTTTTTTTTTGCCTTTCTGAAATCTTCTTTTTATAATCTT
>JAVFBW010153502.1:0-12082 GCA_034783835.1 Mopalia ciliata
GTGTCCGTTGTCATATAAGTGAAATACCCTTGAGTACGACGTTAAACACCAATCAAACAAACAAACAAAACCCTTTAGCTCTTCACAAATAATAGGACGCAGGTGTATTGAAACAAAGTGACAATTCACAGTGCATGATACATTTTCCCTTTATTCATCAGTCTCCTGGTAATAAGATATACAGACCAACAAAATAACTCAAAATGTATTTAGCCTTGATAAAAACCTTTTATGCCTTTCAAAATTTTCTATAAGAGACTTTTAACAACATGTTGTGAGCCCCTGAAGTAATAAGGCTATTAGAGCTGGCAGCTGCTTCTGATCATTGGGAACTGAAGGCTTCATTTTCTGGATATACTATTAGTGTGAATACCTACTCTGTTAGTAGGCATGAGGTGGGGTAGTCAGTCACAAGTCGATGGGTAAAATGAGATGGCCTTGGACAAGAGAAGTGTATGTACCCGGGAGTAATGTGATCAGCACTGGCTCAGTTAAGCAGGGAATTTATATAAAAACAGGGTATCAATTTGATACCAAAAACTGCATTAGACCATTAAGTTATCCATGATATAAATGTCAATGGTGTTTTAAAACCAACATAAAATACAGATAATGTTTACATGAATAATGAATCAAGTATACTATGATGATCTACAATGGCTGATCCACGATATTATTACAGCTGTATACAAACCCAAGCTGACCAACTTTTTATCAAGGAACAATTCCAAGTTTTCTAAATAAAAAACATAAATAAAGAAATGGGATGGGATTGGATGGTCTACACTGTTGCTAAAAACGACAGGAATTTAAAATAAAAAATAATTGATAAAATTCTGACAATTGTTATTTGTTTATTTGCGGATGTCAAAATAGAAACACATTCATTGTTGAATTTATTGTCAATGATATTCTCAAATAAAGTACCTAAAAAGTAAATGACTTCAACCTGACAGCGTACCATGTTCACAACACATTTAATATTTGCAACGATATTGTAACCATTTCCCTGAAAAGGTGTTAACACACTAATGGCGATTCCCTGGGCATATCAAAAGGAAGTCAAACGTCCCTCAAATTTTCAGAGTCTGTAGTGCGAAGATAAAGTTAAGAATAAAAGACCTAAGAGCAAGTGAATTAGCTGTGTTGAATTCCTTTAATGTAACCCAGTACTGGCCTCAGAGACTGCCTCAATAACAAGCTTTATCGCCCTTCTACCCACTCATATTAACTGTAACCATGGGAACAAAGTTCTCCGTGGGTCCACGTTGAGAGTTAAGCATGTGGCAAGAAAGCCGGGTAGTGTTGTAGATTCCATCAATATGGCGGTTTTAATAGTGTACAAATGACTACAGAACAACACAGCATGTTAAACTAGTCGGTATCTATCACATTTGCTGAAGTCGCAACATGTACAATTATAACACACAGTCAAAGGCGCTGAAAAATGTCATTTTTTCTCCATTGCATTGGCTTCATCATTTGATACAAAATGAAACACCAATATGGTTATAGATCAGGAACATAGTACAATGATATAATTGATTGATTGATTGATTGGTTGATATATTACCCCTTGCGGAAGGGTATTTCTCTAATATTTTCTCTTAAACAACACCACCACCAAGATGTTCAGTGTTATATACATATGTTCCGTAGGGAAATAAATGTCCCTTCATAGCAGACTTGCTAAATGTTATATGGCACAGACCGGACAAAGTCACCTCATGTATCAGTGAACTTATTATATAAACAGGATTCATGAGAGTTATATTTGTATACAGTGAGTCTTCCAAACTCAATTATAAACAACATGATTAAATATTTTCCTTTTTGAAAAAAAATTCAATAGTCTGTGAAGATTACATTATATTTCAATATCTAATTTCATTTGAAATGTGTTTCAAAACTTATCCATTCAATAGTTTTTAATGAAAGAACCAGTTAAGTTAAGCAAAAATAAAAGAAATATTCAATATACATGTATAATATCAAAGGCCACAAAATTCCGACTTTATTCAATTTTAAAAATCGTTTTTAATTAAAGGTAGTACGGTACCGAAGAAAATATCTTTCATAAATCCTAGCTCATGTATAGTTGAAACCGTGTTACACAATATATTTAGATTTAGAAGAGACATGAGACTGCATCGCATGCAAGCAGATAAAGAGAGCCTTCACAAATGCATCGCTACACACATGGTTTATTCATAGCCATCTGAAGACAATAGATTTGAATAAGGATTACACATACACCATCTTAAAGAAGCCTTACAAATGATCAGATAAGGGTTTATAAATACACAATCTATAGGAGAGACATTAATGGATGGAAGATGTGTTTGCTGATGAGATAAACGTCTACCTTGCTGCTAACTCTTATAAATGTAAGATTTGGAAGAAAAGAAAGGTTTTGCAACTTATTCTTAGAAAAAGAAGCTTTTATCAGGATTATTTATTTGCGCCTTGCTGTTGTTAAACAGCCATGCATATTAGTACTAAGATATTTGGCTGCAGGAATATTACATAATGGCAGCACAAGTCTGACAAAATAAAATGTTTCGTTTGTTTGATCGGTGTTTGACCCATACTTAAGGTTATTTCACTCACAAGATGGTGTGCTAGCCCTATGGGCGAAGGAAACCATCCTGGTAACAATGTCAAAAAACAAACACAAGACAGGACAATCACATTAGATAATACAATAACATCCCAAACAGATCAGCTCCATGTTGCCCCAATATTATAAGCATACTGTTCAAAAGATGATAAAAATATCTCACAACTTTTCTGCTTATATATTCATGTACACGAACATTTTATGACAACAATTATTCATCATCACTCAGAGACAAGGGAGTTAAATTATATATTTTGAAGTAAAGGAAAGTAAAAATTTTTTGAAAATGGGTTTTTCTTTGACAGGTTAGCTTAATATGTGATTTGTTTTCAGTGTTTTAATAACAAAAAAACTACAATAAAGACAAGTGTGTGTGTGATTATGTCAGCCATGGTGTGTGATAACTCTGAGGTCAATGGAAGATGGATGACCTTGATAAATCACAGACACCAAGCCCACAACTTATGATTGGTCAGAATTGTGAAAATTGTGGCTATACTGTACATGTGCTGAAGTGGGGGTCAAAACAAGGTCCACATATCATGCTTGTTTACAACAACAAAAGCTCTTATTTTCTAAATATTTTGACATGAAAACACCTGACAGTGATATTACCATAACAACAAGGTCAGGGTGGAAACCTAGGATCAAATTTGTTTTGTTGGCCCTTTTTGGGTTAAAATTACACACCCATCCTGAGTTCAACCAGTCCAAAGGTCAACATAAACTGTTTTGCGCATACAAAAAGTCACATATGAAAAGAAAAATACCAAAACTCAAATAGAAGCAGACATAAAAGTTTTCAATGAAAGTAGTTGTCAAAGCTATCAAATTGTTTTTTTTTTAAATGAAAGAGACATTTTGGTTTTCTTCTTTCATGAGGATGATGGCAATGTCCAATCGCCAAGAAGAAAACCCAGAAGATTGCTTAGATATTATTTAATGAAATACACATCTGGACATTTTTAATTCACAAACTTTCAGCACACATAAATGTCTTTGTGTGGGATGAAGGGGTATAATATAAATATTGATATTTAAATAAAACAGACCCCTCTTCAGAATTAAACTGTAGGCAATCTGATAAGAAGCACTGGTGAAAAGTCAGCCAGTTTGAAATTGTAAACAGTGTATTATCTGCAAGTATGCCAAAATGTCACAAGGCATGAATGACTGACACAAGAAGCACAGAGTTTCAAAAAAGGGAAAACATTTTGATCAGTTGTTTGAATCCGTTTGTAAAATTGATTAGGTTTTGGAATTCAAATTTAACCGAAATGTTTCTCATTTTCAAGGGTTATTGTCAGATTTTTATTAGATATCACTGATAAGAAGTCCATAATTTCATCCCTGTATATCAAAGCTAACTATTATCTGACAATTAGGTCATTTGTTACTTATTTTGTAAACCTCATAAAAACATAACCCAACTGTAATAAACGCAATTAAAATTATCGGTCTAGACTCCTAAGTACACATTGATGTGTAGTTCATATGCACTGAAAACCTTCTGCATCATGGCACCCAAAGTATCAGCTACATAACAGCTAAACATAATAGAATGAAGGGAGAGGCTTATTGCTGTATAATACCGGACAGGGAATGGCTAGGTCAATGATTCATTACGGTCAATATTAAATGCCGGCTGACATGTAGTGTTAAACAAAAGCAAAGGAATAAAATCGGAGAGAAAACAAGGAATCTTTTGAAGTAGATTGCCTTGGACTTTAATTAGCACATCTATGCAGTCACTGGAATTGATCATAATGTGTTTTAAAGGTGCATGTAGATGAAGCCTTCTTTTTTTTTTCCTTTTTTTTTTCAGTATACAATAAAAACATATAAATACGATATCAAGTTTGCCCTGAATTTATTCATATTAATTTATGATAACTTTCCCAAATATTAAAAAAATATAGGCCTTATCATAAATATTATAAGTATATTAACTTATTTGCATTTGACACAGCCAACCTTGAAAAAGAGCATGTGACTACAGGACCCACTAAAGCACTGTGTGGACTCACCATTCTATGGAAATGTCTACAAGGATAGATAAATAATGAATGGAGACAGACAGACAGCTGTCGGCCATGATGTCTATTTCAACATGAACAGGTGTACATTACAATAGAACGTGTAAATAAGGTAGCAGGAGTTTTAATATTTTCCAGTCAAATATCATGTCCCTTCTCTATTATATATATTTCTAAAAGCAATCACACTGGCACAGGGATGTAGATCAATTAAAATCGAAGAATCATCTTATAAATATTGTAGATTACTCCCACTATTATATATTTTTCCTGAAATTCCAGATATACAGATAACAAAGTAAATGAAGCTTTCATAAACATGTTTCCATGAATGTCTGTCTCAGTCAGATTTAAAAAAAAATTGTATCAGAAATGTTCCAAAGTTAAACATATTGTTTACTGTTTAGAAATTGTAACTATGGTTACCAAGAAAGTGTTAAGTTATACATACTATCATACAAAATGCAATGCGATAGAGCACTAGTAATTTCCATATATTTGTTGAAGGAAAAAACAACATTTATATGTAGCTGTTTATGTAATGTAAATGCGAATCTCAATTACACAATGGGACTCAACATGAGTCATGTCTATGAAACCAATTTCTGAAAGCTTTCAAATTTCGATTTAAATAACACTGTAAATAGGCCACAAATGTAGCCACAATACCTCATAACATAAACTTCTTATGCAGTCATATGAAACATGCAGCTGTATGTAAGCTTATAATAGTTTATGCCTTTTCTTTTGTCATGTGTAATACATTCTATTTGCATTCAGAAGACTGTATAGTATTTTCTTACAAGTTTGCAGGTGTTGGCAGAAGTCAAATCTCAAGACAAGCCTGTCAATTTTTAATTTTAAACATAGTATCCCCTCCCTCCTCCTCTTATGAAGCAAATAAATAACCAATTTGGGATTTGTTGGTTGATTTGATTTAGGGTTTAAAATAATACTTATGTGACAATGAATGATTCACTAGATTATTCACTTTTTATTCTGCCTTTCTTGAATATGGTGGAAACACCCTTATAAAACCCAACCAGTCACTTATTATGATTCACCCTGAGCGGTGCATAAAAGGAGGACCTGTAGAACGACGCGCAAACCAAGACTGCGCATCCTTAGAGGACTATGTCAACCCATGACTATCTCGGAGTTTAGCATTCTAACTATGACAGTGTAAGATGTACATATGATAATAATATGCCTTCAACTTTTGAGCAAGTTCATTTTAAGCCATGTCAACAATTATTTAGTAAGGTCCAGGTATCACCAAATAAGTTAAATGTGGAAATGTATAAAATTCCTACATGCATTGTGACTTTTAATGTATATATTTATTTACACTGTTACTGAGTCATAGAACAAAGTGAGATCATGTGTTCGTGTCATAAACTCAAGAGTCAATAATATACACATATATAAATACATGTCCAATGGTCCTCAAAAGTAAATACAACTTGTGCAGGCTTCCTGCACAAGACTGACTTATGTTTCAATTTTATTTAACTTTGCCTATGTGTAGTACATTATATGTTATATTCTGAACGTTATTTTATTTCACTTTATACAAAAAATTTGCCTTGGCACCATGGTTGGAGCTGGAGACACACTTGATTACACTGAAACACCTGCATTGATTTATACAACCCACTTCACCAGCACTTTACTTTTTAATTAAAATAAGGTTATTAAGTACATTGAAAGTCATCTCAACTACAAAGGAACATTCTATACAATGTAGGTGGTTGAGTATTGATTTTGTTAAACGGTTTGTGTCTGGGATATAACTTAAAATTGTTTGATAGATTATGAGTCTATGATGTACCTGAGGTTATTTCACTTATAAGATCTGCTGGAGTGATGCTGACAGCACATATACGATGGAAACCACCCTTGACATCACCAAGAAGAACAACATTTACAAGTACATGCAGATGATGGTCATGCTTTTTACATAATCAATGATGCACAACAATGACTCACTGAAAGCAGACATTTTCAAATCTGTCACTAGGAAAACACTGTTATTACCCACATATGGTACATGTCTAAATCTGCTACTTAGCACAGATCAACAAGATCATCTGTACAAATATGCCACTAATACTTAATCAATAAGGAAATCGGAACAAAAGTTATTGATTAATAAGAAAGCTCAGTGTCTGACAGTTTACATGGAGTATAAACTCCAGTCTGTGCTGGCTAAAGTGAACTGTGTTTGCATAAAGCCAGAGAGAAGAAACCTTATATAGAACAGAATCAAGCTTAGAAAGGTCAAAAGGCGGTTTAATCCAAAAATACGGCACATATTGACTTCATTATTGCCAGCATATTTCCTGCACACATATTGATCCTCGAATAATTTCAGCAGAATAAATGCTTATAGATTTTGGCTTAAATAACTTTGTTCAATTATTTCACAAATCTTTACAACAGATGTTGATTGTTTCAAACCTTAGGCAGGAAACATTTTCTCCCCAATATCAATCAAAGCTACAACATCAATCGTAATATATTATCAGTGTGAAGGAAGAAATTTGTGCTCGTCTCTTATGGGATTTGACCTTAGCTGTCTTTGCTGGGAGGGTCAACTGTAATATGCATGTATTATACATGTAACAAATCTAGGGACATTTGCATCAGAATAATGTTTGAAAAACTCTGGGTACAGTCACTATCAGGATTCAAACTTGCATCTTTTGGCTGATAAACAGAGCAGATCTGTTACTGATTAAAACTCCTGGATTGCCTGTTGGTTTGATTGGGGTTTAACATCGTACTCTAAAACTCCTGGTATCATGCAACCAAAATTTTTCTTACGATTATGTTGTTTGATTGATTGATTGATTCATTTATTCAATAAATGATTGGTGACTGATTCAATGTTTGACAGATTGCCTGATTCAATGGCTGATCATTTCACTGATTGATCCCAATGATTGATTGATTTTGTGATTGATATATTATTATATATTTATTGATCTGTTGAGAGATTCCATGACAAACTGACCCCAAATTTAATGATTCATAGATTGGTTTAATGATTGATTGATTGATTGATTGACGTTAAGCTTAAATGGTGTTTTATCTGTAGAAAGTGATCATAAAATGTAAGCGTTTCCTTCTTTAAGAAAGAATGTACATCCAGTACTAACTAAAAACAGTATGTCTAAATAAGACTGAAATATATGTAGACTGTCAATCTACCTAGTATCATATATAAAACGTTGACACAGGGACACATTATTCTGTTCTAGGTATTTCTGACAGTTGTAACTATCTTTTTCTGCAGGTGTATAATTATTAAATGAAGGGATTATCAAAATGTGCACTGTAACCATACATGTGTATAAAGTTCATAAACATGTCTTTCTTCAACCTTTCACAGTAAAATGCCACTTTTCCTTGCTACATCCAGGACTCTTTAAAAAATGAAATCTCTTATCATGTTTGGCCGCACATGGTCTTATAATCATAAAAGTATCTTAGATTGATCTTTTAATTTTCAGTAACAAACAGCTGAATAAACATTGTCACAATTAACTAACTTCTTGTACCGATCCATAAAATGTGTTCAAAATGAAATCTTATGATTTAATGAGTATCTTTAGGAAATGTGTTAATACTACCATCATTGTCTGTTTATTTTCTGGATCAAGTCTTTGATGGATTAGCATGAAAGGCAGAAAGAGCTTAGAATATGTTGCCAAACTACAGAATCATCTCTGTAAAATTTGTCCAACATGGTTACAACATGAACTTTCAAATTGAATGTCCACACAGTTATCTTTGTTTGACCTTTCAAGGTTAAAATGGTTGTACACACAGTGTAAAGGTGTGTTCCAGTAAATAGACGTCTGGACAATTCTTCAGGAAATTGACAGTGATCAAATGGAATTGGGCCGAAGGATATTGGCTGAAGAAAAAATCAATACAGATCAATGAAGGTCGCATAAGGACATCGTTTCTAGTTCCTAGTTTTCCCTCCATTCTCTATACAGTATATGGTATTTCTGAGAATACCGGCCTACGTGAGAAACATCTAGACTTTAAAGACAAACAGTTAATAAAAATCTGTAGATGGTTATCTGTGGAGCACACCAGGGCATACATGTTCTACACACGATCAAATCTGAACAGTTCAAGGTATCTGGTCAGAAACTCAAGAATCATTTTTCACATTTTGCCAGCAGTATACAGTACTGAAAAACCAACAGATACCAAAAACAGTAAGTAGGGGGTCCCAAGTGTAACAACAATTAACTACTATCAATTCATAGTAATTGCAGAAATAGTCAACTATTGATAGTTTTTTTGGTGATACACTATTCTATTACAATAATCACAGCAATTACATGTATCTATATTTTCACCAGGGGTATCAGTATCTATATTTTCAAAAGGTGTGCTGATCCTCTAAAGAATAGCCTTAACTGGCGTAGGGCAGCTTGCTTTAAAAGTAGCAATGCTGTATTCACTTAGGACTGGAGGAATATTAATTTTCAAACATTATCAAAACACTTTAGTTTATTTTATGGTTGTGCTAATGCCAATTATTGTTGGAATACACTGCTTTTAACATGGCGTATCAATCCAATAAACTATACATTTATGCTACCGTTTACATGTACCATTACTAGTCATAGATACATTGAAGGCTAATAACCAGAAAAACAATTATACAGGAGTATACTTGAACAAACAAACATAAATTACAACTGGTAGGAATGAAGCCAGTAAAGGCTTGTTTTATCCCTGAATGTAAAATATACATTAATTCTAAAGGAAATTTGGTAGCATTTCAAACGAAAGGCCATCCATGATAACTGATATGAGTAATTGTAAGTGTGTACAAGACTAAGCTTATATATTGACACATTTTGACATTATAACTGGATGATACATGTAGTCTTTTGCATTGATGAATATTTTACAGGTTCATAATACATCATAGTTACTTAAGTAACGCAAAATTGTTGTTGACTATCACAATAGTAAAGGAAGAGTCAATGGTCATCTTAATAAGTAAGTTGTAGTAAATTGTAGCCTTTTAGGGGTTCACTGTAGCTGTACTGAGTCTGTAATTATAATCTAGTAAATCTACCATTGAAATATGAGTGAGATAAAAGCATCAAAATTACTTAGAAAACAACAGTATCAGAGCAAAGAAGAAATAATCCACGTTATTGTTTTGAATTCCTTGAACGCCACTTTCACCTGCCATTGATTTAGGGAATGCAATATTATTTGCAGACATTTTGTTTCTTTTTATAATCAGCAAACACATGTATGATGTATCTATCTTACACAGATTTAAATCCGTTATCACATATATCAAACTATAAATACTAGACAAAAGTAACCAGGCTTTGCAGAGATATTTCAAACTCAATTTATTATTAGAAAGCTTATCTTAGTATTGACCTAACATTTATAGAAATATTACTCGCTGTAAACTTTGCTCTTTATTAGCAGCTGTGACTTCCAATGACTCACCTTTAAAATATTTCAAAATAAATCAAAGTCCATATTGACAACTTACTCCATGAAGTGTCAAATTTTAATCCAGACTTCAATTAGGTTTATAATATGTATGTAATGTAAATAGAATACCATCAAAATGTAGTACTATTAAATAGCCTTAGGGCTCAAAATGAAGGGTTTAAATCTCCATTCTATACATTTATTTTCTTATTCTATCAAATATATCAAAAAACTCATTCTTGCAGGAGTGGCATGTACATACATGAAACATGTATATCTAAAATATATAAATCCAGTACATGCATGTTTATTGAAAATGCCTATATATTACTTTACCAGTAGATAATCGTTTAGAGTTTCAAAAAGAAAGAACATACATTAAAACATCTAGCTGGTCCATATAACTTAAGAGCAAAACAAGTACTCTGAAAATGTTCTCATTCCTGTGTTGTTAAGCTTAGTTGTGTATTTCAGACAGAAATGTTACACCTTGTTAAAAGGAGCTGACAGGTCAACATGACCCCAGTCAAAATGCTAGCAGACATCGCGCGAAATTTACAACTAGACAGTACTTGTAAGAGAAATGTAATTTTTTTAGATATGAAATTATAAGCTGGCTATAAATTTTCTTACTCTTTTTTGGTGCTTTGCCATCAAAAGAAGTCGTATAATATTTCTACATTTTAATAGTCCATTGTCGACCTTTGAGATAACATGATGGATATATACCATATACTGCCACAGAACTGTTGCCCTCTGACAAAGGGCAGTGTAGCTACATGTACTTGTGTGTACTGTAGGGATATAACACCATCATATAATTGAAACTATATACATCTATGAGCAAATTTTATCAATCAACCATTGGTTGATTGGTACATGTATCAGAAGCCATCAGCCTTTTTTACAAGACATCCAATCAGAGAATATCAGTTAATTGTCAATAACACTAAAGTCGACAGAGGCTGTCTCTCAACTGGGGTTACGAACCCAATCTGCATAAATATAAAATAAGCCTTAGTAACCAGCTACCACAAACAATAATAGGTATTATTTCTTGTTAACCCATCAATCATAAATCTGTAAGAAGTGAATTTTGTACCACCTGGGTTCCCATCACTTCACTGACAGGCCTTTCATAACAAGAACTTTTGAAGAAGTGCAGACAGGGAGAAACCAGTCAATTAATATGCATTTCACAAAACACTTGTTTCTTTAATCCTAATTACCCAAATATTCAGCTATAAATGTTACAATCTGACTGGAGGCTAAATTTACAGGCTTTCTCATCATGAACATCGAGATTAAACAGGTGATTTTTGAGCTCAAGTGCAGCTAATTAGTAAATTACACCTTTAACTTATGAATGATCTCATCAGTTCATAACACAAGGTGAAGATAACACACAGAAAACATAAGTACAGAAATCCTTTATGTTATGTATATTATCACATGTTTTCTCATCTGTAATATTCTAACGGAAAATACAGTGGAAGAGATAATTTATAAATGGTAATGTATTTGATAGAGCAGGTGCAATTTTAACCAGTGCAACAAATGAGGTAATTACACGTTTATCTGTAACCTTATAAATATTAGACCAAAAATTACACGAACAATTGGGTTTATGCACTGAATTATATTCACAACACAATGAAAACATACACAGATAACAGCGCAGATGGATTTTTTTAAATATATATATTGGGGTTTATGCTGTACTTAAATTTTTTTCACTCATTTATACTTCACAGCGAAAGACAGGAAAGGACAATGACAGACAGATAGACAACAGATCAGCTTCAGGAGAATGTACCATGATTATAGGATTGTTTGCTTGATTAGGGATTAACGTAGTACCAGTACTCAAGAGTAAGCTCATTTCACTGATATGATGACGGATTATACTCATGAATTCTTAAATACAATTGAGAAG
>JAVFBW010153513.1:0-12080 GCA_034783835.1 Mopalia ciliata
CCTAGTCCTGTGATTATCTGGTCTTCTCTTTGTGACGTGCAAGTGGCGTTGGTTACCTCCTAGGATATGACATGGGAAGTGAGGACTATAACTACCCTGCAATATTACAGTGTATATGCAAACCACAATTGAGCAATATTCTACTATATTGAAAGGTTAGGGGATTGTACGGTTCTGTATCAGGGCAGGTTCATTCAGGGACACAGTCCAATTACCTATTTATTATACACACACTTGTCCAAGTAATTAACATAAAGCAGAATATCGAACTATTGAAAAACAAAAACAAGAGAATATTCGTGGAATTTCTGTGTAGAGAAAAGAAGTAAGCAAGAACATGTATATATTTCTAAATAAATCAAGAGAGAAAAATGTGCTTGCCTCCACCGTGAATGGAACCCGGTATCTTTGGGTTACAGGCCTAACACTATATAAATACATATATATATATAATTATATAGCATAATGTTTTTGAGTCCAGTTAGCTCAGTATCAATTTCCAAATAATTACACAGATTTTGTATTGACGGGATGTTGTGTTAAAACGTAGGCTAAGACCCAGTTGATTCGCACCTGAAGCAGGCTTACCTCCTTGCCTTGCGTATCTCCCGCTTGGTCATAAAACAGGACCAATTTGACTGTCTACGTGTAGTGATATTCGCTAAAACGGAGTAAATAATGCGGTCGTACCCAGACAAATTACAGCTGTACAAAGACACCAGGACTATGCTATAGTATAATTCAGCTGTACTAAATCCAATTCGTTTATAAAAAGATACCAGAGTCACCCCATTCAAAAAAACAAGCAAGTTATAAATATACTTAAAAATTAAATTTTTCTTAAATGAAAAAAGAAATGTTCCATTTTATGTTGACCTACGTAACACAATTTTCATTATTTTTGTTTTTTTTTTGTGGTAAATGTAGAGCCCTATATTGTGACTTCCTGGTAAGACAATAATGGCGCTGGTTTATCCATAGAATTCCCAGTCTACATTGAAAAGTTGGCTGGTAGGCTACTTGATGACTACAAAATGGATAAGACCAGTATATTGTGCTAGGGCAAAATGAGTTTCCACTAACCACAAACAACTAAACAATGAGCTGATGGACTACCTGTCCCCCCTAAGCTATGAAAGCACCGCGAGTACTTCCACTACCGGCAAGAAACCATGAGTATAAGCAATTAGTTATTCATCAGATTAATAAAAGGACCCCACTTGTTTTCAAATTGATCAAGTTTCAAGTTAGATCGGTAGATATATCTTTCCATTTTCAATGTATACTTTAAAATGTTTATTAAGCCTCTTAAATGTGATACTTTTTCTGATGTTCGCCAGTTGAATGACTATTGATAGATGTTGTTTTAATTTAATCAGAGATTGAATTCAAAATGCAAAGGGTTTTTATGAAAACAAAAGCTTGTCAAATCATAGTATTATAACAAGAGCAACTCATGTGGCAAATATTAGTACATAATAAGGAAGGCTTCAACGTTATCATGGGTTATTACATAATAGTAGTGGGGTATCGATTTGATACCCCCACTACGATTTATGTAGTATATTTTAATTACTGACAAAGGAGGTATCAACGTTAGTATTGGTCCTGGCTCTGGGTGTTGACTCTGTTACCTAGAGAAAGGGGGAGGCTAGTCTTATATACTAGTACGGAGAATGGCCCGGGTCGGCAGTTAACACAAGGAAATTAGTTCTATTGCCGACCTAAACTTTTGTGTAAAAGTGGCTCCTGAATTCCTAAAGTGAACTTCACATCGATCGCGTTATCTAGCTTAGAAAATGACACCACAGATGAAGCTGCACTGTGGACATTCGGGCATCATGGCCCAGACAAGGTTTTTAGTATTATGGACAACAGTGACCTTGACCCTGACTCAATAACCTTGAATATAGGTCATGACAAACCTTGTAGTCAAAAGGAACATTTGGACTTAGTATAAATTTCTTCCAAGTTTTCGTCAACTGTTATGGCCCGGACGTACAAGGTTTCCTTGATTCAATGACCTTGGATATAGGTCATGGCACACCCCTTAGTCATAATGAAGATTTGTGCAAAGTATAAATGTCTTGAAATCTTTCGTTTTAAATTATGGTCGGGACAAGGTTTTTAATATTATGGACAAGCTTGACCTTGACTCAATGATCTTGGATATAGGTCATCGCACATCTCCTAGAAATAAGGACCATTTTTGCAATATATTAGCTCTTTACGCACGTACATAGAAACCCGCATGACCAAATAATATAAACGCACACTGAATAAAGTTTGCTTGATTGGGGTTTAACGTCTTACTCTTTTGAGTATTTCATTTATGTGGAGTAAACTGTCCTCTTCACATTGTGCCTGACTGAAAAACGGTGAAAAAAATAGGGCATCACTTAAGGGGCGCAAGACACGCCCGCTGCAAGTGGTTGGTTTGGCCACACCAATAGGCAGAAAGTTGTTGCTTTTTACCTCCAAAGAGGCAGCCACTTGACACCTTGCCACGTCCAATGGGATAACAAATTTATATTCCCCCACCTCAAGTGGAGTAGACAAGAAAAAGAGATGGCAGTGATGGAAGTTTGATATTTCTGAATTTGAATAAAATGATAAGTTTGTTTTGTTTGTTTGATTGGTGTTTGACGTTGTACTGAAGGGTATTTCACTTATATTTCGACGGATTGTCCACTTCACGCTGTGCACAGCCTTATTAAAGTGGAAAACCGATAAGAAACCTCGTAAAAACCACCCCTGCGATTGCCGGAGCAACAACATGTGACTCACTCATATACCTGATGGTCGAAAGACGGATTCGAACCCGTGGAATAAAATGATAATAGTTTAACAATTAAACGGTTAATGTCCCACATACATTTTTTGCATGTAAATGTCCATATGACATAAAAATACATTTGATGACATTACCAGTTGAAGAGCAATCCTTATTGCTTGTGGGGACGGTTTTTAGTATAATGGAGATGGTGGCCTTGACCTTGAATCAATGACCTTGGATATAGATCATGACACCCATGAGGGACATTTGTGCAAAGTATAGGCTTATTCAATGTTTTTGTTTCAAAATTATAGGATGGATAAGGTTTTTAGTATAATGGAGATGGTGACCTTGACCTTGACCCAATGACCTTGTATATAGGTCATGACACATTCCTAGCAATGAGGAACATTTGCGTGAAGTATAAGCTTCTTCAAAGTTTTTGCTTAAAAGTTATGGACCGGACACGGTTTTTAGTATAATGGAGATGGTGACCTTGACTTTGACTCAATGAACTTGGATATAGGTCATGACACACTCCTTAGCCATGAGGAACATTTGTGCAAAGTCTAAACTTTTTCAAAGTTTTTGTTTGTAAGTTCTGGCCAGGACACGGTGTTGCGGACGGACGGGCGGACGGGCGGACGGACGGACGGACGGACGGACGGACGGACGGACGGACGGACGGACGGACAGACAGACAGACAGACAGACAGACAGACAGACAGACAGACAGACAGACAGACAGACAGACTGCGTGACGACATAATCCCTACGGCATAATATGCCGATGGGATAAAAACTGAACTGTATGATTGTCGCAATCCATTTCTTTCTTTTGACCGTATATTTATTGAACAGCGTAATTGTGTCGCTACACTCTCCAATTCAGGGGGTGGCATGTAACGGTCAAAACTGATCATCATTGATTATTTGTGTTTTTTATAATATTATATGCGTGTTGGTGTTTTTTGATCCAATTTATGTTGGTATCTCTGATGTTTGAATCAAGGGAGATAATGCAAATTTAAAGATTAATCTAAACGGAGTCCTGTACCTTTGACTATATTACTATGATCGTATAAAGGTGTCTGTGCCCTAAATGCCATAGATTTAGATGGTTGTATAGGCTGATAAAAACGGTAAATATGTACAAAACATAACGACCAGTTCGCAAATCAATAAAATTAAGGTCTAATGGCACTCCCACTCTGTGTTGGCGAGGTGAGTATTCGCTAAAATGCTTTTTAGTATTTTCTAACATAAATATATTCATTCTAAAATGTTTTCTACATATGTTTTACGCTTAAGTCACGTAAGGTAACTTTGAACGGCATATATTACCTCATTTGGACGTCTTTTAGCAATAACCGTAAATTATCTTGGCCTAAGTGTTCATTTTTAAATATTGTTTATCATTTATTTTGTTCATATTTTGCAATCTGTAGCCATGTTTGACAGTTCTAAGTAGTAAAGTAGATTTTGTTATTTATTTGTTACAGTCAATCACACAAACATGTACCCCCGATCATGACCAAAGAGCGTATAAAGAAACTAAAGTAAAGGTGCAAATAAAGATGTTTGGTGAGCAGAACAGAAGTGTGCATTGCCTTGAGCCTTATTTTATGGTGCCAGTGAAGTAACCAGTCATACAGGTATTAAAGTCGTGACTGACCAGTCAACCGAGACGTAACCAGTCCACGGTGGCGAGATACGTCTCAACTCCATCACAGACGTTCTCCCCCCTGTGTTACTTTTTGTACAGGGAGGCCCTGTTCTCTTTCTCCTTCTTTAGGAGATGCTCTATCTCGCTTATATGCTGGAGCCGGTGACTCTGTGAGCCTGACTTGGTGTCTTGTGCCGGGGTATCAGTCTCATCAAGCGTGGGATAGAAACCCATGATAGTTAAGCTGTTGGGTTATTAGGAACTTGTCAAGCCATGGGTGCTGTAGAATAAACGGCGAAGTTTAATTGGACCGAGATGCAGAGTTTCAAGGGACAACCCACTTTTTGCAATCTTGTGGGTGATGCCTGACTGGCTAAATTGAACGATTGGGTCCTCTGATCCTTCGGGTACGCGAACGCAAGTTGATTTGAAACCTTCGGGCCCCATTTCAATTCTAGACCATTGAGGAGAGGGACAAAGCCGTCTGAGCGATCTCCAAGGACCGCTTGAATGAAAATAGTGACACCTCACACAACAAGAGGAGAACCGAACTCCCGGGTGAGTGTTAAGGTGCCAGGATGGGCTCATTTCGTTCCCAGTATATACCCATGCAAGGGATCGTCCTTGACTATAATGTTCCCTTATTCCCTCATCCCTGACCCTTATTCTGTGTCTTTTTTACGGCATGAGTTTACCCCAAATACAAGAAGGGCAGGGCAGATTTTATGTCCAGGTCTCAGCCACCCAGCTGGCCGATGGAAGCGCTCATTTCCATTCTCTACCAGTATAGTGGAGCTTGTACTTTCGATCGCCGACAAGATTGCCCACAGAGACGTCGTTCAAGTCACCAAAGTTTGGAGCAGGCGCGGGCACAGGCACCTCAACTTGCTTGTACAATCTACCAGACAGTTGGAAGGCATACAATGTGTTTTCTGTTCCGGCCTCTCCAAACCCCTAAGTGTCACCCGGCTCTGCAAGGCCATTAGTTAAACAGGGTTTGACACTGACTGTCCCAGGCCCTCAAGCATCTGTCATGTTGCTATATAGCTCGCAGATGTAACACCACACTCAAATAATTGATGTTCACTTGAACGTCTTGCTCGTCTGAAAGACTTATGGTCATTGCAGAGATGGCACCTGCTGCCAGTTTTTAATACTGCAAGGCAGGAAAGGAGACTGTCCGGCCGCCGTTACATTGCTCGTTCTCTACTGGCACAGGACGTAGCGACATGCTCGGGGCACCATTCTGTAGGTTATGGGAAGTGCACGCTCGCGGTGGATCGTCAATTCGTTAGGGGTATTCGGCCAAGCGCTTGGAGGCCGCAGGTACATCGAACCGCTGGGAGGCCGCAGGCTTAGCTTGCGGTGCGAGTGTGTAGTAAGTTTCATACAGGTCATATCGAGCTGCTATGCTATTAGGAATGAATCCTAATGTCGACGCGATTCCATTGGGCAGTGTAACTTTCTTGGCAGTGGTGGTGGTCTTAAGGCGCCTGCTCGGTGAATGCAACGTAAGAGAGGATCCATGAGGCTTGAATATTTCTGTATCCAGGTCACAGACGTTATAGTAGCCATCAGGTATAACGATATGCCCCGGCTCATCCTGAACACGTAAGCGGTTATTCTGCAACTTAGCGCTGATATTGTACCACAGTGGGCTCTAGGTAAAGCCGCAGAGGGCGATCTTTCTTGTTTTCAATCAACCAACTGAGCTTAACGACCTCGCCATTTAGAATGTCCGCCAGCGTTATGTACATCATCTTGCAATGGAGATTACGGCGTTTACATTCAATAAGGAAGTGAAACATGCAGCGATCGCAGGACCCCGGAGCGATTTAACGTCTATCGACCTGACAAAGCCCACAGTCCAGGTAACCATGTCAGACTACTTCCAGGCCACATTCCCGGACGTGTTTCAGAAGTACGTGCTGCCAAAAGTGACGAGTTATCAATTGATACAGGCGTGGTACAACAGTCCTATGCAGTGGTGGCAGAACCAGCTCAATTTCGCTGTGTGGTGCGCCACCACAGGCTGCGGTGTATTCAGGAAAGATAACCTGTCGGCTGCGGACCCACAAATCCAAGTCTTGTATCGCTTTCATGTTTACTACCAGATCCGCCAGATTCTGGCGGAGATACAGGCGCCCATCCCTCAAGACGGGGCCTGGGAGGCTTCAAACAATACGTACAACAGAAGAGCATGAGCGGATTTGCGACGAGATGGGCGTGTCTCCTTAAACCGCCTGGCGGCGGAATGGGATTAACAACGGCTTTGGGAAGGCGTATTGATATTGGACCACCGACGGATACCACGTGACTGGCAGGGGGTCCCAGCGCCGGGCATCACGACGAATCCCACATGTCTTCAAGAGAGGCCCCGGCAAGTGCCACGTCGATTTCATCCAGCAGGGTGAAAATTCTGACTGGAACACCTTTATCACGGACAAGTCGCAGGGCTTAACACATCCCGGGGTCGAGAGGCTAAAGGACACCATCAGAACCTATGTCTGGGCCATTCTAAGCGCCCAGGCGCAGACAAGGGCGCGGGTGATAGGAGAAGGTACCGGGTTTGATGCACAGAAACTGTTCCTTGCGGACATTGAAGATGCCATATCGTCGCCTGTAGACCTCCCATCAGCGATCAAGCGATTTCAAGACGTGCTGCGCTATGCAGGGTAAAGTGTTGATTTTGTCTTTGGAATCGGGCTGTATTTGGCACCGAGTGATATGCTTTTCCGCATAGGCCAAGTGGAAGGCTACAGCAATGAGGTCATCATCGCCAAAAGCCATCTGGCGCTGGGTGAAAACGCCGGGATAGTGGCTAGTAGTAGCGTACCCACTGTGGCGGAGCGGTCGAACAGTTTGGAGACTAGTAGGGAAGCTATTAGCTCCGCCAAAACCCACGAAGACGACAAAACGGCGTCGGTTGTGGGCGGGGTTTTAATCGGTCTACTGCTGCTTTGGTTTCGTTCGTAAATGTCCACGCACTGCAACCAGGAGAAGGCCCTCCACGGTGACGACGATAGCCCACAGATTTCCGGCCAGCCATCCGACCGTTTTCGAGAGGAGGCTCAGCAGCCAAGATACAACAGAGCCAATGATCCCAGGTAGAGCTTCAAGCGCAAAAACCAGTGTCGAGATGGCCATGTCAAGAGCCGTGAGAATGCTTGCGACCGTGATGCCTTGCTCTCGAAAGAGTGTGCGACCCGATCGGCCAGCGTCCTGTCGTCGTGAAGGATCTGGCTAATCGTTTCTCTGATGCGGCTGATTTGGGAGCACAGAGCCTCTCTGGTACTTGCGGCTACCTCCAGGTTCGATGCTCGTTCATCTTCTTGTTTGCCCAAGCGTTCTGCAACACGTCACCTGCAGAATTCGTCAACTGCTTCAGCCAACATTCCCTTCTCCAGCTCAATGTGGGAATCTAGTTCGGATAGCTTGGCCATATTACGCGTGTGTTCGCCTCGTATCGTCTGCATCGTCTTGTCAAGACCTCTGTTCTCCCAGAGGCTAAGTGGCGGGTCGTACATCGTGCTCAGAGCGGCTTCAATGTCAGATTCCGTGAGTGAGGCACCATTCTCTCCACCGCATCCACCGCCGTCTAGGCAGCCTGCCCTAGATCCTGAAGCTCAACGCTCTCTACCACAGACGCCGCCGCACCAAGGTGGTTGTTAGAAAGACACTTTGAAAGACACTGGCCGCTTTAGCCGGGAGAGTGGCCTTCCTTCTTGTCCAATCCGCAAAGCCCAGCTCGTCTCAGATAATACTGCCACCGGGGCGGGCGGCTATGGTGTTCAATTTTTAGGGCTCGCCCAAGGTCTTGGTCAGGTTGACCTCGGGATACGCCTTCAGATGTAATTTCCCGCGAGCATCGATGATGAATTTCGTTGTATCGCGTCCAACTGATGGGGTCATCCATTGCTTCTCTGCCATGGCCCCGTAGTAGTCATCCACGGCTGCTTGCACCAGATCTTGCTGCAACGAAACTGTCCCGCTCGCAGAGCCGACAATGGTTGAGTCGGCAAAGCTAACCGCATCTGGCCAGATGACATCGTCCTTTCTATCATCGTCGGCGCCCGCATCATCTACGTCGTTGTAATCAAGTGGGGTTGTCGAAGTCAGCCATAGTGGAGGCCACCCTATTAATCGAGGGGGGTGGCTGTCTACTAAGCCAATAATGGCAGCTGAAAATTACGGAAGCCGGCTTAACCCTCACCGAAGATTGCGGAACCCGCTCGGGGTAAAGGCCATAGGCAGACTGTCGTGGTGACGAACAACCCTAGCAGTATCGACCACAACCAACAGCTCCTCGTTTGGTTTCCAAATCTCGGCCAGCACGATGTCATCATCCCGAGAACAACCCGATTGGCATTCACAATCATGCTCAAGTCAGCCGACGCCAACCTGACTGTGGTTCAAAACTTGGGCCGCGCCATCGTCAAGAAGACGACGATAAAAGTAAGCGGCCACGAGATCCTGTCTATCGACGACAGTGATCTCCTGCATTGCTACCTCGACCTCTGGAAGACCAACCAGGAGAGACAGAATAGCCAGTACCAGGGCATCGACCTATCTGTTGGGAAGAACGTCACAAAGCTGCAGATAGGCGCAAGCGATGGCTACTGGAGAGCCATATGCTGTTCTATCTTAGCGCACTCGACGACCGCCTCGAGTATGAGCTCACCTTCAACGACTACAGCCGCGTGATCCAGGCCAGTGGCGAGGACCTAGAAGCAACCAGCTATCGTATCGACAACATCTGTCTCGAGTTTGAGAGGGTGACACACCCAGACCTGGTCCAAACTATCCGGGGCTAGTATGCGGGGGACTGCGCAGTGCTCTACGACCGCATCCTGCGTCACCGCAAGATCAGCGTGAATAAGAAGGAATCCTGATGCTCGGCCATCATCTTCGGACAGACTGGTTGTGGAAAAACTGTTCGCTCTCGATTTGCTTGAAGGGGCTTACCCTAGTGTGTTCCAGCATATCGTCACACTATGCCCCACTATACGACACAACAAGAAGTATCAGGAGCGCCCCTGTATCCGAACGGACCCTGGGGCATACATCGTGGACCCAGGCAAGCGCCTCAACTATTGGCTGCGGCTCTTTTACGAGCTGTTCCAGGGCGAGGCAACGTTGTAGATCATCGACGACTGCTCAGGAACAAAAGCGTCGACACAAAATAAAGACATGGTGTCCGAGCTGGTCTTCTCTGGCCGCCACGCCGAGCAGAGCACTGGGTACTCACACAGAAATACAACTCCGTCGGGATCTTCGTGAGCAGACGCGGTGGGTCGTGTTGTTCCATTGCAAAGACCGCCACTCGTTCGAAGATAGCGTCATGGAAAAGGACGTCGTCCCTACGCCGGAAGAGCGATTGAAGGTGCGCCAGCAGCTTGCTAAGACCAAGCACACCAAGCTCCTATTGGTGACCGACCAGCGGGCTGCTTATATGGTCTGCGATTGAGCTTTAGGTTTAGCACATTTTTTTGTGAAACAAAATGCCGAGTGCGTTTCTGGAAGCCTCTCTACTGTCCAGCAAAATTATTTCAGATAATCAG
This sequence comes from Mopalia ciliata, assembly GCA_034783835.1. Taxonomy (NCBI): domain Eukaryota; kingdom Metazoa; phylum Mollusca; class Polyplacophora; order Chitonida; family Mopaliidae; genus Mopalia; species Mopalia ciliata. Next base: position 10,004 of record JAVFBW010153513.1, read on the forward strand.
CTTCCAATTTTTTTTAATTTGAATCTACTCCGTCATCTACTCCGACGCTGCGGGTGGCGGGCGGCTCCACAAACACGATCTCCATTTCCAAGGGGATAGAGATGCCCATGTTCACGATACCGCTGAAGATCGAGTGCGAGCTGCGCATGAGGACGTTGTAGGCCATCACACGGTGTCCGTCGATATTCAGCGGCTCAAAGGTGCGCTTGTCAGTCTCGGCGTCGTGGTGGCTCTTGTGTAGTCGAAGAGCGTCACCTTCTTTGGCATGCCCGTGTCCTTGTCGAACTTCATGTTTGTGCGACAGATCGGGTTCGCAAGCTAAGCGCCGGATTCGTCTTGGCCCCCATTATCACGTGGGTCTGGATGACCGGGACGATGATGTTGCCGTCGGCGAAGCGTTCCTGCATCGTTTCGTGGAAGAATTCGTTGACGAACTGACACACACGGAAGCATTCAGACCTCTCATCGTCGCTGGGTAGATTGTCAGTCTGCACCTTGTACTGCTGCACGTTGAGGGTGGGGTGGCGTTCGCGGTTCTCTACGTCTCCGTATTTGCTACCTCGCTCCGCTTTGATACAAGCGACTTCACCATAGTCGAGGGGAGGTATCTGGCCGTCATGTTTTTCCTTGATCACGCGCACCATCAGCCGTCTGTTTTTGCCGTGGGCGGAGGCGTGGAGCCCCATATACTTGGTACCGTTGGGGCCCGGGCAGGCAGTGGTCGAGACCGTCGAGAGCGGCTTGCCACCAGCCTTGGTGGCCTCGCATGCAGCGATGAGCTCGGAACAGTTGAAGACGACGTTGCCTGGCATAGTTCTGGTTCTGGTAGTTATTTCTGGTTCGTGTTGCGGCAGGTGATACATCAAGGGAGCTAGTGTCTAACAGGAAATAAAAATACATACCCAATATTAGAGTCCGGGTCTAGGACAATATGAAACATGGACGACGACATCGATCGGTTGCTTGATGAGGTGTATAACATTCCGGGCGGCGAGCACAAAAAACCTGGCATGTCGGGGGCCGGCACCGAGCCTGTGCATGACATGCCGTAGTCATCAGACAAACAGGAGCATGCCGCAATGCACCGCGAGAGGCTCGCCACACTGACCACGAGAGGCCAGGCTGGAAAGAATCTCGGATGCACCCTGACAGCAGACAAAGTTTACACGCTCACAGACGGAGAAGTCGAGAAGCTGTATTCTCGTTATGAAGCGCAATTCATAACGCTGCTCCCCACCCCCCATGAAAAGCTCGTCGCAGAGCTGGAGGCTGATCCATTCGTTGAGCACGCTCTAATTAGTACTATGCGTGGTGTTTACCGCACGTTCGGCATGTGGTTAGCACCGCTTACTACAACGGTTACCACTATCAAGTACTGCCAATTTGAAGAATCCTCTCCTCAAGACATGAACGATTCATCCGACGAGAATAACGGAGAATACAGCCGTTCCAGAGAAAACAGCTGTTCCAGAAAAGACAGTGGATCCAGAGAAGACAGCGGATCCAGAGATGCAGATAGCGACACTGCCTAAGGACAAGGATCCACAAAAGGTCGCCGCTGGGCGGGCTGGAGCCGCCGCCAGGCAGGCGAAACAGGACAAACTGGAGGCAGAGCTTCGAGATGCAATTCTCCAGAAGCTAACTCGGCTGAGTGATTCGCAGATAGATCTTCCAAAATCGGAGCTGCCAGAACAGTGGACAGGCCCGCCACGATTACGGAATACCTCCGACTGGATACCTAGGATTATAGGATGGGTGGGATTAGCGGGGGCTGTGTTGTTTTATCTTACTCTAGGGTCACGTGGGAAGCAAGCGTCGCCTGAACCCGAACCGTCCGCCAAGCAATCGCCACCTGGCGACCGAAAAATAGATCCAAATTCTTCCCCCCAATTGAAAAATCCTAACTACATGACATAACGAAACTCTCCGCAATCACCCTGTTGACCGTAAGCTACGCCCGAATGTCGGCAGAATGGCGTTTGGGGGGGCGCTTATCCGAAACTCCCCTCCGCCGCCAAGGCCATGCTGTGCAGACTTTTCGGGATGTCAACGCCGCGATCCGTGAATACGATCAAGT
>JAVFBW010153524.1:0-12080 GCA_034783835.1 Mopalia ciliata
AAATATATGTAAAAAATACAAATATGCCCTTTGCCTTCAAAACGAAAATCAAATTGCAAAGTCTAAGTGTTAATACTTTTACGAGAAAATAAGCGCTTTAAATGATAAAAATCAAGAAAAATGAAAGCTGAGAAAACAGCCTAAACGTATGTAACTGATTGAGCTCCAGATTTTTCAAAAGTTATTCCAATAAATTTAATAAACAACATATTTTTTAATAATTGAATGAAACGGTCAAATAGAGTTTTATCTATTGCATTAATTTTTGTAATACATAATTTTAAAACAATTCCCAAATTTGACCGACGTCGGCATCACAGATTTCGTTCATACCTTTGTTAATGACTGGCAGAAGGAGTCCTACTGGGGGCGTGAGTAGTCCGTATAGTGTACTCTACCACCCACTAACATTTGTTCTCCATGTCTACTATTTAGTTCGAATACACATCCCCAACGGTCATGCAATTGATCTGTTGGCCTGTCGCTAATTGGTTTGCGGTAATAGTCAGCAGGTGAGATAATCTTGTCCTTCGACCTACCATATACATCCTCTTTGAAGCAGGCATTTAACAATTTAAACCTTTAAAGACACTATAAAATAAATTAAAAAAATTGTCAAGCTTTTTGCATTATCAAGATTATGAAAACAAGATTTCAGACAGGCAAAACAATTTTACCCCAGGCTGGCAGAAGAGTCCTCAATCACGGTGTTTAACATCCGTCACACAATCAATCAATCAATCAATCAATCAATCAATCTTTTTTTCCAAAGGCCACTGCCTCAATAAAATATCTTGCTACAATACAGGGATCACTGCTGGTTGTACGGATATTTAATCAAATTATTTGTCAAGAAAAGCCTTCAATACCAGCCCAGATTGTGTGTCGTAGGAATCCGAATAACGTAGGACGTTTGCCAAACTATTATCGTCTTTTCAAACGCGTATTACGCCAAATTTCGACAAAAATATCCACTTACACCTCATCTGTATCCCTTGAGACCACGTGTATGTATTGCAAATGCATTCACCGATAACCAGGTTGATTATCGGCGCTCCTAATACGCTCTTCAATGAACACAGCTAAATCCAGTATGTCGGATTTAATTTTTCTTCTGCAAAGAAACTGACGAGATAAATTGCCCTCCAATGTTATTACATTGTATGCTTATACAAAAATAGGAAACATGAGCTCCTTTGCGATCCTCTATTTTACTTTCTGTTCTTATGTCGTAATTACGACTTATCTCAATAACTCTGCCGTATTTACAAGGTAGCTAGGTCGTAATTACGATTTAGATATGTCATAATTACGAGTTGACATAGCCATGTCGTAGTTTTGAGTTACTTATGTCGTAATTACGAGATCGTCAATGCTATGTCTTGGCACTAACAGGCTTCCGTAATATGGTGCAGTCAAATTGCATTGGTAAATTATAGCGTGTTCGTTTCCACGAATCCTGTGTGGGTCTATGTGTGGTAAATCGATGGAGATTTTAGATGCGGAGAATAGTCCAACTTAAACATGAGCGGTGACTTATTTTTCTGATAATTAGTAGATTCAAAATCTCCCAACTATGTCATTAGTTACAGATAATACAAGGTATTTTATATTGTGATATATTTGTTTTATGTTCTGTCTGTAACCAGTGGCGTCGAGGGCGGTTTCCCTTGCCTACTTGTGCTGGCACGCTGTCATATGAGTGAAATAGCCGTAAACACAGCGTTAAATCTCAATCCAAATAATGCTTTTTATTTATTTTTTATTTATGTCGGTGTCAAAGCTGTGTGATATGTCATTATTGAACTGTAGCGTGGAATGTTTATTCTTATGATCCTGTTTGTTGTTTAGACGACACCAATAACCCTCTCCAATAAATAAATCCCATTGCAAACAGCTTCAAAGCACCATGTCAGATCGACATGTTTACATTCCATCATATACCCTTTTGTTTGTGTTCACTTTTAAAGCACTTTAACAATTTGTTTCTGGACAACATTAATGATCAAGGTTTTGACGTGTCAAAGACTTCAACCAGACTGACATCAAAGAAGCGATGTAATCAGCCGACTTAGAAATGGTGTTGGTCGACTATGCTATACAGCTTTAAAAGCTTTCATTGATATTATTTGCTTGTCCTAGCTTGTTCAACAAGGTTTTCGGGTAATTGTTTTATTTTGTCGCGATGTTGATACCAGCAGATTTAAATTGTTGTTCTACGTTTTCGATTTATTCTAAATATAGTTAAAATATTTGAATTATCGTTTTACAATGAAATATTTATTTTAAAAAAATAGTGTTTAGTAATGTGATAAATTTTTTTCGTTTGAAATGACTGGCATTGGTATTTTAAACTTGATAACCATCATAAAACATAATTTTGCTCTATTAACATAAATTTGGACAGAAAGATTCTTTATTTAAAATGGACTACAAGTTCTGTTTATGAGCATTTAGTATGCTGTCAAAGAACTCAGATTAAGGCTTCTTCCAATTGAGAGAAAGAAGAAATGACTGTTTGTTTTCGCTACACCTTAGCTGACATACCGCTGAATGTGGCAAAACTCAATAATCAATTAATCAATCAATCAATCAATCAATCAATCAATCAAATGTGAACAAATATAGTTAAATGCTGATTTCTGTCAATCGATTACCATTTGATGAATCTGTAGCTATGTAGATAAATTACAGACTGTTTAACAGTTTCTCTAGTGAGAGTTCAAAATTGCTGTTAATATAGTAAAATGTACATAGAAGCTGAGGCGATTATTATAAAGTGCATCGCTTCTCACATAAAGTGCTTTTTCGGTGTCGTTTTCTGATTAAGCTGCTGATACAGAACTTGGCTACTGGGAACTCTAATTACCAGCTTCTTCGACGTATCATGTCATTTTTGGCATTGATATTAAACCAGTGTACGACAAATGGCTCCAGACTGACGATAATTTACTCCAATTATCAGCTCAGCTGTATGTAACGGCACATTCGTTATCTGGTAAATGTATTACTGTATGTCAACCTGTTCGTACGGCGTTTTTAAGCGGCTCTCTAGTTCTAAAATAATTGTTGACCTTTTCAAACCCACACTAAATACATGTATCTGCACCATTGTGTGTATTAAAGTTACTAAGATAATATATAACTCCTTCAAGTAAACGCCTACAATCAAGTTAGGTTTTACAATAATACTAGACAAAGACGCTGAATTACACCACATTTCAGTAGGATTTGGCTTTCTTCTGGCATGCCAGGATAAGAATTGTTTTTTTTTTTTGCAATTCCGATTAAATCAATAGTCCTCTTTGAAAATTTATGTTTTGATTTGTAAACTTCATAACGTTCTCGTATTCCAGGATATATTGTGGAGATTTCAGTGGCGTTTTAAGGTTCCATTTAGGTTAGTTGATCATTTAAATGACAAAGCGCCATTGAACTACTTACCCGGTGATAGCTGAACTAAAGGGACAATGCGTATCATCAGGGTTTGGCATGTTTGCGATAAAGCCCAATTTAAAGACGACCTGTTAAGGTTACTAAAATGCTATAAGAATAGTGCCTGGAACAGTCACCTGTCTGCGACAGGTGTGTGTTTATAACCAGTCAAATTAAAGCTGATTAGTCATTAATGTATTCTTAACCGTCGATTGCGGGAGATACCCTATGTCAAGGAAAGTATAAAATTCTAGTTTCAAATGTGAATTCACTATGTTAGCTTTTAATATGGCTTCAAATTCCATTTGACTATTATATTCCATGTAAACATGGCTAAGTGGCATTTATGTTTTTCCCCACGTAGATATATCGATATTCTATGTACAGTTAAAGATGTTTTGTTTACTCTTATGAACGTATCTTGTCTACGTATGGGCTTAGGTATATTGATTGAAAGTAAAGGAAAAAATGTTAAATAGTGGTAACTTGGCAAGTTCGTTGGATAAGGTTGCACGGGTTTATGTAATTTTCCCTCAGTAGTTATTTGGAATATTGTGAGTGTAACATATGGTGTGATTACTTGACACCAGTGGTGGGCGTAATTTTACAGATATGGAATGCAAAAAAGTCAATCTGATCCCAAGTTCCACACACACCTTTGAATTACACTGAAGAGCAAATGCAACCAAATCTTCCAAGGTTACTCATGTATTGATCCGTTTCATCCCAATGCTTACACATGCTCGTTTCATTTTCGTTTCTTTTTTATGTTGTTATTAATCATGATGCAAAGACAATTTTACATGATCAGCGAGTAGGCGGAATGAATTGGACAATCTATTGGGATGTGTCATGTAACAGCATCGTGTCTGCTGACATCCAGATTCTTCTAGATGTTCGATAACTTGTTACTTGTTAAGGGGTGTCGTACTTTTTCTGGTCACTTGTTCATTTATTAAATAGATTTTTTTTCACATTGAATTGCCTTAAATAGCACGTTGAATTGATACAGGTTGAAAGTATCGAAATAGATAACTTCGGATTCGACTTTTATAAATAGTAAAAGACGAATGACAACTTTAATTGATAACGAGCTGATTGTATTACATCTTTATTTTTCCTGGCGAATTAATGCATCGTGCATATTTGGAGAAGTCGTTAACTACTGGCTTTATAGGGGTAAACCATGGGAAAACACCATTAGGTTACGAACCACAGTAAGTTAACAATCCTTTACTTTCCGTATCAGACATTACTCAATACCCTATACTGCTAATCGCTGTCTATTTAAAGGCAGCAAGTTTCAAAGGTCTTACTGCCGTTACTTAGCAATGCAGGCACAGTCATGGTTTAACAGAGCAAAACATTTAAAGCAAATCAATACGAAATCAATACCAGGTAGGACCCTGAAACTTGTTTTAACGACACGACCACTTTTGATTCCATAACGGCGAGAGTCTACCAAACAACATCAAAGCAGTATGTCAGACTGATGTGTTTACCTTTGCTGATGAGTCCCACTGAACAGGTTGCTTATAGATATGACAAAGTCTTGCCTCACAACTCTTGGATAAAGATAAATACAAAGTGCATTTGAATAAGGCGCTAAGTAACAAATGTATATGGTAAGCCTTCTGATTATGGTATAATATCTTAGTGCATTGTAGAATGAGATATTTGAATAGTTAAGGCGATTATTCACCGATATTTGGTATGTCTGTACTTTTGTGTTATATTTAACATTCCGAGTTTAAAATGAGACACTCTGTACAAAATATTCTCTTACAAAATACACAGTGATTGTAGTGCATCGTACTCTTCCGAAATGACATATTCTATTCAAGCTGTGATTAATAAATGCTTTACCCTTATGGTATCTTGTCATGTTGATTTACACAATTAACATTGTTCTTTTTACTTTGGCATGATTATTTGTCAAAAAACATTTGGATGTAATTATAAGCTCTGTCAGCATCATCAGTGTACGCGAACCTTTTACTTGAGTGAACAGAAACATCGTTAATTTATTTAAAGAACACATTTGGCTCATCTAGTATCACAAGGCTCTTTTGAGGTATTCGCCTACATAAAACAGTGATGTAAGAAGATACTCCATGGTGTGACAAAAAACTTGTTCTTGATTGTTTACTTGATACATTGTTTCTCGAACATCGTTAACTATAGGCTATTTAGCTTCTCGTTCGTGCTGTTCATCTTCTGCAAACCTATAGCGGAAATGTTACGCAACGGATTTCAGAAGCAAACAATTTTAATACAATTGAGTGGAGCTTTTAAAGTCCACTTTATTTATTATTGGTGTTGAAATGTTTTCATACTGAATACACATATCTTTTTAAAAAACACACACGCGCAAAACCGGCAGTTGTGTTCTATATATTTGTATGACGGTTCTTGGTTATTGATTGATATTGTCTAATATAGATAAGACTTGGTCAATCTTGCGTGGTTTGTTGATGCTGGAAGAGAATAAAGGTTATATTCAATGGTGGAAATAGACCTACCGTATGTTTGCCTTGATACCTACGTTGTGCGCACATGGTGTAAGTGTTTGCTATGACAAAGCAAACAGTAATACGTGTATGCCAGTAATTGTGGTCGTTTCGAGAACTGTGCTGTCAATTATTTATAAACTAGCAAAAAAAAATTTTCTGCAAAAAAAGTTTTCGGCTAGCGACCAGAGAAAAAAAACTGGTAGATTATAGTCCATGGTGGAATTGGTCGGTTTCTGCGTTTCAAAAATACAGAACCGATTTGAACGAACTATTTAAAGATTGGGAGCCCAATAAACCCCCTTATAGTAACAACTGACAACAACATATAGTCACACAATAGTTAAAAAAGATTAGTCATACTCGAGATACATTTAGCATAAGCGATAGTACAGATATTACAAATTACCAAGAAACGCCGCTGACCAAGGTAGGTTGTTAGGCCTATAAGCAAAGTAATTTTTTTTTCGCCAATATATGCTTTGAATACCTAAGTTTTAATCCAAGCGATAACACATTTGGGTCCAACAAGGCCTTAACCTGGCAATACATATAGAAAGATGCAAATATATCTTAAATATTCAAAACAGCTAAACCTATCCCTCGGTTCTTCGACCTGTTGACTATAACTTGTTGGGATGCATCATTGATGTTATGTACGCTGTTTTAAATATTTACCCTAGTAGTTTATTTGCTGAAGGTGTCGTTCGTAGGTTTATTCATTGGGTTCTAACCTTTCAGCCAAAGAAAACAGATAAATAATAAATTAAAGTCACGGTACAGTCACAGGCATTACTTCCTATTTGGACGACCCTTGTAATCACGAGTGTCATTAGCAAGGATCAGGCATGTTGTATGTTCTTGTTAAATTGATTTATTTGTATTGTGTGCCGTTCAAACCTATTGTATTAAGCGCCATTGAAACATGTGACGTGTCATCTGTCACTTACTTATTTTTAACATGCTGCTTTGTGATTCATCAAACCATCATTTTACTTTTGAATCCCTAATCGTGGTTTCTATTACAGTTACGTGCTTGGTTGTACCGATGCTCTCTTAAATTATATATCTTCTGAACTTACTTGAAATTGAGAAACTTTATACACAATTACTAGTTTTCTGTCTAGAGTAAAACTTCTTCTAGGGTTATGGTGTATACTTGTCTTATGGTAATTGTATAAGTTTGCTGCTTTTTTCTTGTTAATAAATTGAAATGAGATTGAATGGAAGTTTTCTGTAAAACCAGTATCGAGGAATGGATATTCGAACAATGATTGTATATATGACCGTTTATAAATATCCGCTGAATCGTCAGTATTTATTTTTGCTATAAACCAAGTAATTTTCCGCAAGTAAATTTTCTAACAACTTAAGCCAACGCACCAAACACAACATCCAGTGTTAATATGCATTTCAGCTGTACCAAGTCAGCCAGCACAAAAGTTACTTTTCAGTCATAATATTATTTTAAATTATCTTATGGGACCGATCATGTTGTTTTCAGTTAATAAACACTTTGAAAAAATACAAAAAAGTAACATGCCATTGTTCTTCTTTAGCTATTGCAAATGTTAAGTAAATAATTCCGTATTAAATGCTTGTAGTTCGCTACTGATGGGCGGCGATGCGGTTGGTATTGTTCAAATTAAAATGATAACTGTCAAAGATTTACTCAATATCAATAATTAATTGCGGCTCATATTTACTGTAGGCAATCCACTCTTGTGGTCGGAAAGATTGTCTTAATTCAACCAGACTTTCTGAACTGTAATAATGTGCTTTATTTGCGCAACATGCCACGCTGCGAATCGATTTAGACTACGGCTTGATTACACCATATCAAAGACAAGTGTAACTGGCTGGATTTGTGTGTTGATGCAATTGTGAATGATAGGTTCTTCCAACATACCCAATATGCTTTTATCACGACCCATGTATATTGGAATAGTATCCAAATACAGAGTACACTTTATTCTGGATAGCTTATTATTTCCATAGTCAACACAAATATTTAAGATTAACATACTACAAAAAATAACATAAAATAAATAATGCAATACAATTATAAATAAATGAATTGTAAAAAACAATCAAAAACCATATGGTTAATCAAAACAAACAAAAAACCACTTGTTATTAACAAGTTGCGCTCATGAGCAAACATACTAACCGTTTTACCTACTTATGCCGAATATGTGTTAAAATTACCAGCGACCCTTTTCAGTGAATATTTTATTCACAAATATGCCTCGCTCATTTTATGATACAGCTTGTTTTCTAGAATATGAACCAGAAACAATTCTCATGATCAACTTTATGCTTTAAATATTATGTTTGAATGACGATTTGTGCTTAAGGCAATAAAAAGATCTCTTACAAAGATTAATTAATCGAATAATTGATTGTTTGGTCTTTTACCTAGTGGCTTTTGTTCCACAAAGCGATCACAACCTAATTCGATCTTAAGTACCATGACGAAATAATACTGTCAGCACTGGTAACCATGGTAATTAAGGGAGAGTCGCCACCAAGCCTACGTGGAATCGTTATCACCATTAAATCCTCCGGAATAAACACTTTTGGTGTGTAGGTAAAATTTGCTTCAAATCAGACCACCCAAGTCTTGATTAGCCACTGTCGCTGAAAAATACCTTTGTCTTAAGTGTTACGTAAACGGAGCTGAACAAAAACAGACCTCAGTAGACGAACACCTGTGGTTGAAACAACAGTCAACTGGAAAGCACATAATCAACCGAGCTTTGTTCACGCCCGTAGCTATAAAGATATATAGCTTCCTGGTTCACGCAGCCGGTCGCTGATTCTCATTAATGAATGACAATAAATTACATTAATGACAAAGATATAATAAGGCTACTGGTTCGGCTTAAACATTCATGGATTAACTACTGAACGTAGACAGGCTTTGTGGAAGCGGCCCAAAATCATGATTTTGCCAGTTAGATAACGGTGGTACATTCCAAGAAAAATTAGCCACACAAACACTGGTATATAATATAGTGTAAGTTTTCTTGGGAAAGTTTCATTTCACGAGCTTACAATTTAAACATAAAGCGGTTAGACATTACATACACCAGGAGACTCATAATTTAAACAAACAGAGAATATGCACCAAAATAGGACGTGGGTCGCCACAACTGATAATCAGGGCCGATATTCATCAAACACGGCTAGCCTAGTTAACAACTATTTAGGTCATTAGCTGCCAACTATTAGCCTAGTTGGATACTAATTGTTATTCATAAAATGCTGCTAAGCTTAGCTGGCTGCTAAGTTGTCTGCTAACTTTAGAGGTGATCCTTGGTACCTCTAAGTCACTAGTTGACAACTAAATCCTTCATTTGTATGATTGACTCTGACGTGAAAGCATGGCTAGACGGATTCTTGAACTGGCACAGTTGCATCGCGCAATGAGGCGGGCAAGGGTATTCAGAGACAGACGTAATCCGATTGATATTTTTACTGATAATGAATTGATCAGCAGATATTGATTTTCACGAGAAGGCACCATGTTTATAACGGATTTAATAGCTCCCAAGATTGAGCATCCAACTAGACGTATAATCATGCACTACTTCCGTATCAGCAAGTCCTGATTGCATTAGAGTACTACGCAACAGATACATTTCAAATGGTTGTTGGTGATCCCATACAAGTTTCACAACCAACATCCTGCCGAGTTGTCAACAGAGTCTCACGGAGCACTATCTGAGAATATTAACAACTTTGTAAATTTGCCTGAACTAGGGCAAGTTGATGTAATTGAAGATGGGTTCTACAGGATCAGGAACTTTCCAGGTATTATAGGCCATGGGACACATATTTGGATAATTTCATCCCATCTTAATGAGGCTGACTATGTCAATCACTCCCTAAACGTTCAAGTTATATGTGCTCATAAGGGGAGATGGATTAACATTGTGGCAAGATTGCCAGGATCAGTACATGACAGTCGTGTTCTGAGATCAAGCCGAGTGTGGGACATCATGGAAGCTGGAGGAATCCGTGGACGTATCCTTGGTGACAGTGGTTACCCATGCAGAGACTGGTTGATGACCCCTCTTCTTAACCCACAAACCCCAGCTGAACGTAGGCACAACTCTGCACATAAACGTACCCGAGTAGTGGTTAAACAGGCCATCGGAAGAAGGAAGAGTCGATTTCACATTCTACATGTGGAAAATCTGTCTTTATGTTTGCTGTCGATGACATCGTTAAATTTGTCATATTTTTCAGCTATGAATAAATTCTCTTCCTCTGAATAATTAGCTTTCCTTTTCTTTGTTTTGCCTTGTGGTGTATTCTCCATTCCTAACTTGTGTGTTGAACTGTCTGTACATTGAATTCTGTAGGCACACACACAGTTCGTGCATGCATGCACAGCTCTTTATGTCGAGGAGAAATGCCGAGTAACTGTTGATTCTTCATACATTTTTACACGAATTTTGCATCGGTCAAGCATCCTATAGTCCATAGGTTGATACGCACCTTAGTCCACTCTATAGTTGGAATAATAAAGCGATGTCACAACTGACGTTTAATGGACACATACACATGCTATCCCTTCTATTAAAAGTGAAACTGACGCAGGTTGGGACACGGTCAACTGCTAAGTTAACAGCCAACTAAATCCTAGTTGACAATTACCTGGCACTGTCCCTGGCAGGGTTTTATGAACATGAAAATAGCAGGAAACTATGGATTAGTCAATTAGGCAGTTAGCAGGCTGCTAAGGACTAGTAATCTGCTAGTTTAGCAGGGTTTTATTGATATCGGCCCTGTTCTATAGTTTAATCCTTATTGTCATCGGAATACTTACATCAATATAGGCATCATTGAAAATAGCTGCTTAACTTGGGCGTTTGTGACACAAACCCCGATTCTGTGGGCTTGTCACTAAGATCAAGCAATACTGGGGCGTATTCGAAACTGGTTCGTGGTGTATAAGTAGGGCTAAAGAAGCTCTTTAGGGGATTAACTTGGAAGCTACGAATATTGTTTTATTTGACATTCAGCGTGAGGCTTTTTAATCGACTGGTGCTTTATGTCGTGTGCAGGAAATTCCCATTTTCCTGATAAGGTATATTTGTTATGAACGAGAAGGGTGATTAATTCGTTTCTTTGATATAACGTCTTATAAAAAGGTATCTAACTTATATGACAACGGATTGTATACTTCACCCTGTTCCTTGGCAAACGGTCGTGGGGAGCCCGGATGATTCCTCGTAAAAAAATAACACCGAGATTGCCTGAGCCAGATCGTCTGACTCCTAAACCCGGTGTTCGAAAGACGGACTCGATTCTGTGAACGGTACATCGCAGTAGGATTAGTTAGGACACTCGCTAACCATTAGGACACGGTCAAGAATAATTCAAATCAAACACTAAATATATATAAATATTTCAATTTTTGGGTGAAGGAACTAACAAAGACACGACCTGTGTTCATAGTGACGTACAGCAACAGCGGTACGCTTACTACCACAAATTATAAAGACAAACAAAGTAGGTGGCATTACAGTTGGCCGTGTGATTTAACAAAGTTACATTATGGAGTTCTACAAATCAATCTCAATAAAAACTGTTCTGTTGAGAGATTAGTTAAAAGCGTTATTAATAAAATTGCCCAACAGTGACGAAGAGTACACCAGCAATCAAGTTTTGTGCGATGCTGTGTTGATACACAAGCGACCAGCTGTATTTCCGTGCAGTTGAAACTTTGGGATCAGGTTCCTTGCATACTGTCTACGTGGCTATTTTATTCCAGATAAATTTTCATGTAAGCATGGAATAATCAAAATACTAACGGAATGATAGTGTGCCTTAGTACAATATTATGACCAAAGTAAATTAATAGTACTAAACATTGATTATACAACTGTTTCTTATCACATGCTCTCGTGTTACTCTGCTTTGTCGGTACTGATATACTTTATTTGTTTTGGCTTCCTTGTAGCAATCCATAAACATGTGTGTATAGTGTCACCATAACAGGTACCTGATTGCCTCACAACATAGCAACGTCTGCAAAAGAAAGTTGTCAGAGTTGACATATATGTTATTCAAATGAATTGAAATCACAATGTCATCAATGTACATATATGAAATTCGGCTCAA
>JAVFBW010153535.1:0-12080 GCA_034783835.1 Mopalia ciliata
TTTTTGTCCGTCGTCATATAAGTGAAATACCCATGAGTACGACGTTAAACACCAATCAAACAAACAAACAAACAAACTTTAATTACCAATGAATGAAGTCACTGAATTTTGTTGCCTTCCAAACACACATGGTTTTTTTAAAGCTCCTGGTTTGTTTCTATTGTTCCTCAATTCTCACTGATTCGTGTTTACTGCCGTTGCAAAAAATAAACTGTTCGTTTTATTATCTCTCAAACGAGCACACGGCATTTATCTTATTGTCGCTCAAAAGAAACAAATGTGGAATGCTCATTTGTATGTTCTTCAAAATAGGCGTTAATGGTTTCCTTAAGAGAGAAGCATATCGATGGTAAATTGTGTAATGGTTTCTTTATATTTTACTTTTGTTCCAAACGATTGACAATAAGATGATGGTCCCTTATCATTGAATATATAAGGATAATTGTGGTTTTAAAAAGAGCGGGTTTATTGTCAACCACTACTATAGTAGGGGAACTTAGAAATGCTACTCGGCGTCCGTCCTTCCTTCCTTCCTTCCGTCTGTCTTTCCGTCCGTCCGTCAGTCACAAATGCTTGTGAACACGCTAGCTTGAAAACAAATTCCCCCATTATCTTCAAACTTTTTATGTAGCTTCCTCTTGTTAATATGACGGATGGTATTGCGTTTTACAAAATTTCGTTAAATGAAATGGCCATTATTACATAATGTTAGACAATAAATAGAGAATGAATTCACGGATTAAATTTAAACGTTGAAGATAGCTTCCTGCTTGAAGACAATGCATCAGACTGAATTTCACCAAGTTCCGTAAAACAAGATGGTCGCCATTGCATTATTTTATAATATTCATTACTAAATATGTTGTTAACACTCTAACTCTGTAACAAATTCAAAGATTAACGTGAAACTTGAAATATAGTCTCATCTTATTAATACAACATATGGGATTGAATTTCATGATATTCCGTAAAACAAAATGGCCCCCAATGCATGATTTTACCATATTCACGCCTATGTGTTCTGAATATGGTTATTTTAGATCAAATTCACAACTTGAAACCTGGAAGTTAGTTTCCTACTACTAAGACTTTCGATAGGTTTTGCATTTCATCAAATTGCTCAAAGTAATATAGTCCCAAAAGACCAAAGTCGCAACTCCGAAAAACGATAAACAAGACATGTTTAAGATTTTAAATATTTCGGTTTATGAAACCATCTTCAGTAGTGAAGGGCTGTCAAGGAAAGAAGTCTTATATACTGAACAAGCATGACAAAAAACAGCCGGAAATAAAATATTCAACGAGGGTTAAACAGTCACAATTAGAAAATTATCAAAAATAAACAGTTACATGCAATATGGTTATCTTACTGGCTTGACCCTATGTGGTGCTTAGCAACTGTTTATTTTTGATAATTTTCTAATAGTGACTGTTTAACCCTCATTGTATATTTCATTTCCTGCTGTTTTTTGCTATGCAAGACTTCTTTCTTTGATAGCCCTTCACTACTGAACATGGTTTAATAAACCGAAATATTTAGAATCTTAAACATGTCTTGTTTATCGTTCTTCGGAGTTGTGATTTTGGTCTTTTGTGAAAATAAGTTAATGTACTTAAATGTTCATAGGTAGTACGTTATTCAACATCAGTGATCTTCTTAAACCAGGGTCACAATTTCTTATTGAAACTTTTTAAATGGACCCACCTGATTCATTAGCAATTACAAATCGCAATGAAAAAAAGAAACCGATAACAATGACTTTGACAACATAATTAACAAATAGAACATAAATAACACCTTCCAGACAAGTTCCTTAGTTGTTCAAAATGAGTAAGACCAGACCAAGAGTGACACTAATGTACATCACCAAGTCTGTGATGATGTCAGGACGCGTTCATGGGATTAAGTATCTGTATATTTCACGCAGGCAAGGTATGAAGCAAAGATGAATTCGACGATTTTCTTTTCCGCCTAGCCTCGAGAAGATACAATTATGAGGAAAGAGATAAAACCAATAATTCTTGAGGTAATTTCAGTTAGACCGATGTTGTTTTAAATGTTTTGGTTTCTGACAGACTTGAAAATCAATGATATCATATAACTTAAAGGGAAGTTATGAAACTAATATCATCTTAATTGACTAAATATTAGAGAACATTATCTTCTTCCGATTTGAACGAGTCCGGGCAAATAAAACTTGTTGATGTATCTTCACAAAATTTACACGCTTTAGTCGCAGTGATGGCTTTTCGCATAGCAGACGCCTGGTTTGATGTGTTTAAATGTTCTCCACCCTCAGGTTAAAAAGTGGACTAGTGTCTATAGCGAACAGAAATCATACTACCAAGTATAGTTTTGAGGGTTAAAAAGCTTTTGTGAGACTATATACCTGTGGTTAGTAAAAGTGACCGCATTTGAGGAAAACAACACTTTATAATACGCTGTCTTCTGATATTTTATATGGGTTGTTTGCAATAAGGGAAGTCATCAATACGTCTTCTTAAATAAATAAATCTCACACCAACATGCTTTAACCAATGCATCGGATTGTATTAACGATGAATCCACCTGGAGTGTTGCACACGTTTGTAGTGTGTACACCTACAGTTCGAAACTACTCAAGGTGCGATGTAACTAAAATACCAAACACACAACCATGTTCCTTGTGTTTGATTTGTTTTGGGTTTTCCGCCGAATGTAAGATTATTTCACTCACATGATGGCGTGCCAGCTCAATGGATCAAGGAAACCACCCGACGCCATCGGCAACAAATGGCAAAATACATGACAATCACAGGACATTAGAGGACCCCACAAACACATGGTGCTCCTAGGATCTAAGACCACCAGGGCAACAGGAAGTCCTTTGTGTGTCTTTTTATATACAGCTTGTGCCAATGAATTTCGTTCGGTGATTCATGGGTTAATATTATAAAGGTGATTTGACTAACATCATTGTAGATACACATATTAAACATTCGGAAGAATCTTCCATACAAACAAATATTGGGTACCTCTTCGACGTCATTATTTTAACACTATCGATAGGACAATAGCTGATAAATTGTGGCCTTCGTTATCTCAAATATGATAGCAAAACCATCTTTTGTTTTTGAAGAAGAGAAATTGTAACATCCAGCTTGTGTCATTTGCCTCAGTTAGACAATTGTAGATATTTGAAACAAAACCTGTTGTAAGCAGTTAGCTATATGGTAACATCTCTGGTCCATACAGTCATAGTTGGAATAAGTTGGATACGCGGTATCGAAATTGAGTGTAAACAGCACCAGTCTGTCTTTATATTCCTGGAAAGTTAGACTATAGAATAATCAGCAGACAACAGATTCAGTCGATAGTACTTGTCAGCCCTTATTCGCTAATTTCCCTACTGTGTCTCTCCTCTTCATACAAGTAGCTAGTCTGTAGACGGGATAGGCATTGAAGGTAATTTGAAAAGACATTTTGAAGTAGTTCGTGAACGTTCTTGCCATTTTGCTGATTTAAACAGATCCAATTGTTATCTGTTGATTTGTTGTTGTTGCAGCTGATCACGTCATATCACCATTCGCTTCCTTCATTCCCTCTTTCATACGAAGGCAAATGTAATCGAAAACATTTTTCCAGGCTTCGGCTGTTTCTTTGCTGTATTTATCACGTAGTACTTCTTTCAGGCCGTAATCAAGTGATGGCCACAAGCGCTGGATAATAAAAATAGGCAAATATTAACGGTCGTTACGTCAGAAACGTAGCTCGTTTAGTACTGTGCTAGCTAACAAACTATTGATAGATGGATCATGCTAACTACACACCGAAAGGAGGATGGGTAGACACAATTTTAGTTCAATTGTATTCTATAAGGTGTTATTTTGTTTTCATTACTATATGATAATTTAGTATTGTGCTATAAATGTATGCCCGTTACATCTAATCAAGTACCGATGTTTAGATGATCAACGTACGTCGCACTATTGTTCTATACAAATGTATACAAGACTCTTCGCTCGTGGGAATAAGTGTGATTGTTTTTCCCCACACATTTAAGACGACGAAAACGTCTTTGTATCCCGCTGGTGACGGTGCAGTTTGCTTTAAGCTAAAATGTTCTTCCACGGAGACAGGAAGCCATTAGAGCAGTGTGTCGCGATAACAACTGACGTAAGTAGTGACTGGTTAGGGTAATAGCAGTTTCACATCAGCAGAACACTTTGGTACTAACCTTTAACATGGCCGGTTTGATTTGACGTCGAGCATGTGTCTGTCCGAGCGCCTTAAGTACACTGTTCAGCACATAAGGATCATCGAGACTCTCCACCACCGCCCCGAGACCCTCGAGGACCGTCGTGGCGTGTTTCTGTAACATCTTCTGGTCTATCACATACTCTAACTGGTTCTCTTCGTTAATTGACACGATCTTTGGAAACATCGTTTTCATGTCCGGATTCGTCTTGAAAAATCTAAGAAATTAAAATATTCTTATTATAAATTTCTGGTATGTGATTGATCAATATAGTCATACAATAATTACTAAAATATCATTATCGACAAAAAGAAGAGTTAAATTGTGAGTTCGACAGTTTCCCTAATTTGTATACAATTGCTTATTTCCATACGGACACTATCTGGTTGCAAGATGATAAAAATATATAGCAGATCAATCACTAAAACCAAGTCAAATTTTTCAATTGAGAAATCTATTGATAAACCAATTGTTCATTATCCTATAAACGTCATTGCCGTAAACTTTTTAGGATGTTTGCCTTGGAAGGATACAGAAGCATACTATAACTATCTTGTCAATTAGTGTCGACAAATCTTGGGACTTTGCTTCCTATAATTCGGCCAGTGCTCTTATGAACAGGTTGATCAAAAATATCTTCTTCATTTCAGAATTAGGGTTAAGATTAATGTCATATCTTTTCGAGATTGGATCCCAAGCACAATCTTAATTTACTGACATTGTCAAAAAGAAACAATGAAATAATGTTAAAAATCAGTATCTGAATGAATTTTGTCCTGGCCTTATTTCAATAGTTTAAAGTATCTAAGTTTTCATTAATATAGAATAAATACCGTGGAATATTTATGCTTCGGAAACGAGTAAAATTCTGAGGGGAAAAAATAGATGTTAAAATAAAATGTAAGGAAGAATGCTCAATGGTAGGGGCAAGGTTTTCCTACAGTGTCTGGAAAATGTGGCTGTCTCCTTTATTTTATTTCAGCATCAAAGTAAGAGACCCGAATACATCAATGTACACTTCCAGAAATGAGATTTCTAAATGATGTCAAGCAATTTCTTGATATAGTGCGCACGAACAAGTTTATCTAGTTCTTCATTCAGTATAATCGAATACTTGTTTGTAAAATGCTGCTTTTCTATGTCTAGGTTAGAGATGATAAAACATCCAACATGATAGGGTATATAAAATATAAGATTATCTTAGATTGAATCCTAGACGCTGGCCTAGTTTTTACCTTCATATCTTTTTAAATCTCAACATGTTAGGGTCAATCAAATACAAATGAGGCCTATTTTTTTTCTTGATATGCCAGCTGGTGTTAAACCATATTAAACCAAAACGATAAAGTCAGCCATAGCCCTTCTGAGCAAAGGACGACCGAGCGGCGTTAAGGCATGGGTCAGTTAGTTGTACTGGACAGACCCAGTGCTATAGTAATCAGTCCACAGCAATGACAGGCTTCATAAGCTACACTTTGGCAAGAGCTTGGGTTATAAATCTGAATTCAGAAAGACGAAAAATATGTATTGTGCAACGCATACTATGGTGGTTGATTACTTGAATGATTGGTGGGAGACGGATCGCTAAAGATATTCACTCATATCAGAGGGGTGCGAGCCAACAAACCATACAAATTATACATTATGTGATGTGTTTTACATTATTTGCAAAACAAACAATTCTTCTCTAGTGCTAAATGATAACACTATGAGAAGGAACAGAATCAACTATATCAGCTGAAGCTGTGTAAAAATAACAACAATTGGCTATTTGTTCTTTGAAATCATTATGTAATTCAAAATCTCATTTTGTGAAGCCTCATTTTGTGAGGCTAGTTGCAACATGAAGCCGATTTGTTGTGATGTTTTTCTATTCTGTCCTGTGATTGTCTTGTATTTGACCCGTCTTGTCTGTGTTTGTTGCCAGCGATGTAAAGGGTGTTTATCTTCACCCAATGTTTTGGTACACCGTTATGTGAGTGAAAAAACCTTAAGTAGGGCGATAAACCCCAAGCAACCAAATAAACATTTTGTGAATGGTTCATTTCAAGTTGAAGTAAACCGTCTTAGGAGAGTTTTTCGTAAATTGAAAGGGTTTTATGAGTTTTCGACTAATATCTGTTCATTCTTCTTTCTAGAGACTGTTTCATGGTCATTTCTAGCTCTTATACTGCTAAAGACTGACCGGTCACTTTATCAACAGATGATGTCGGAGAAAGGGATTTGAAGGAGTTTGGCAGACTTGCTACTAATTCCTATCAGGCGGACATATTACTAATTCTTATCAGTCGTGATGCCCGAGGAAGAATCTAGGATTGACAAGATCATCTTACGGGATGAAGGAAGATGCGAAAGCGGCATTCAATTGTGATCAGAATTCGCCCAATAGATAACAGGATTGTTTGGTATGATTAGGTCGTGGACCGACGGCTGTGGTTCAATGGTTAGCGTATCCGACTACACATCTTCCTTCGGTGTATATGGCTGTGTGTGATGGTGTCATACGAGGTTAGCAGGTGGTTGAAGGGAGCTTTTTGTCGCTTTTGTGCTCTCAGAGGGAAACAGTCTGTTTGTGATGTATTTGTATTGCGATGTGATATTGTCTTGTCTTTGTTTATTGCTAACGAAGTCGACGGTTGTTTCCAGCACCCATTGGACGGGCTGGCGGTCATATAAGTGAAATAACCTTAGGAACTGTGTTAAACCCCTATCAATCAATCAAACAAACATACGAGGTAACCTCGTCTATCGTGGGTATACACGGTTTTTACGAAGTCCTCTCTCACTTTTCCTATGTATTTAAGTGTGACAGAGTAGACGGTGTACAATGCATCATCATACACATTGAAATACTCTATCTTAAATGCAATCGGACAAGCAAACAAATGGTCACTGATAACAGTTTCGCTCCGGCTGTTTAAGAGTCGCTACTAATTATCAGAAAAGCTATGCAATAGCTTTCTATTGTTTCCATCGTAAATTTAAAAATAACGTTTAAAGGATCCCCCTGAGTGACAAAATACAACCGGAACAAATTTATGAATGATAAACAAACGATGACCAAAACGGCTATATTGGTAGATGAATATATCACGATAACTAGTCAAAGTTATTTAATCCGTTAGTGTGAATATCAAGGGATTCAATCGTTATTTGGAATTTATGGTGAAAACTTTAGGTTTGCATTATACGAAAAAACATTTCTTGCGCTTTCTTACTTTCTGTATTAGGCAGTAGATACGTCAGAAAGCAGTGCTGATGAGGAGAAACGAGATGCAGATGAAACCTTAAGACGAGCAACACAAATAATTTTTAACAAGAAGCCCGTTAAGCCAGAAAGCCCATATAGCATGAGTGTATTTATATTAGGATAAACAGATTAATACAGTAGGGATTTGCGATTTTTAATAATTGCTATCAAATCTTTCCACTTAACGACAACGCTTAAGGCACAGGTCGGCTTTGTATGGCTGTAAGTTCATGTGTATTGTACACCCAGCCCAGATGTCCTTGAAGCATTAAGTTATAAATTTTGTCTCTGGTGTATTGCAGCTATATATAATATTGTCTACCTGAATATACAATGCCGGTTATTTAATACCCAGATGTGTGCGAGCAACATCATTTATCATGATGTCCGAGAAGCTTCCTCTGCCATTATCTCTTGGGGTTAATAATTAACACCAAACAGCTTGTTATCAGTATGTAGCCGACTAATACTTAACCAGGTACTTATACGCACAGCTGCCAGGGATACTGTTTAATACGCAGCTTGTGTGATTTGTGCCCCAACCCTCAGAAAACAACTATGTGTGGTAGTTCAAACAGGTTGACAAAGGATTTTTTTTAGATATTTGTAGCAAGGCATAACTAGTATTAAAGACACTGAGCTGTTCGCAGTTATCAAGTCTTCTTTTTGTTTACTCAATAGTTCAACATATGAAGCCTGTATTATATATCATTTGTGTTTGGGGTTACGAGGGACCATAATTGATTTATTGCCGTGTCTCTAATTAAATTACATGGGTATTTTTTTTAAACACTGTTGATAACCATTACCGTATCCCAAAGAAATTGGATATTTGAAAATCTTAAATCTTACAAGGGCTTGTCGGTCTAAAAAGATCGAGACTGATCTATATTAAACTGAACTAAAGGCGATTTTAATAAAGAATTTAGCTTATCAGAGGGGAACCCAGATGGTAGTTCACAATTTAATCACCGTTATAACTCACAAAGACACCAGTTCAGTTCATGCTATATATTATCTGATATATAGTAGAGTTCAGCTTAAATGACTGAATGACGTGTAACGCAGGGCTCAATCATATGGACGGGTTGGCTACAGTTAGAAAGCCATGCCAACAAAACAATAACATGTGAAGCTTCTTAGCTGTATTGAAAAATTAACGTTTCAACAGTACTTAGGAAAACTATGAGAGGAAGTTCGTAACACTCTACGCTTAGCCAGAGGCTCCTAAACCTAATACATTTCACCTCTTATAATATACTACACGAAATCCTTGCCATTAATTAAACACCTGAAGTGCAAACGTATAATCCCAATCTGATACATATAACTGTCTAATGAACTATACTCTTACATAATAAACTACGGTTTTATTTATTTTATATTTTACCCCGTTCTAAGGATTGTCCACTTTTTTTAACGGCAATGCGGGAATTAAACTGAATTAAATTCCGACATGCTGTATACATTAACATTGACGATGTAGATATGAAAATTTTTTAGAAGTTATTTTTGTGTAAATGTAACCTGGCTCAATGCGAGAGGAAGATGGATTGCTATTAACATGTTTACGGTTAATTTTAAAAATGCCTTATCAGCAATTCACATAATTTGATGTTTCACAGTTAATGTTTACCTATTCGGTAGTTTAAGCTAGGCAAGTCACGTATTGGGAGTGATTCCTGTAATACACATCAACATACCTTGTAAAAATTACAACTCCGTTGGCCGCTAAGTCACTTCTAAGAACATTCCAAGTTTCCTGTACAAGTTGAACTTGTCTTTCAGAGAGACATTCGTCAATAGACCCGTCTGCGGACTTCGTGGAGCAGGACAACTGTTGGTTCCCCATTGCCGAAGTAATGACAATGTCTTGATTCTGTGTTTGTCAAACAAGTTTTAAACGTTTGAAGACCTTTGATGAAACACTTTTTTTTTATCAATGGAACATTCAGAGTTAATATCACCATCAAATCCTCCTCATATACTTGATGACTTTATACATGTTGGCTTTGATGGCTGAAGTATAATATTATATACATAACCGCCACTAAAGGCTATGTCGCCTTCAAAATCTAGCGTCAAGAAAAGGCAAAAAACATAACCTAACGTGCTGAAGGCAGCCTAACCAAATTATAGAAAACATCTAACACTTGAAATGAAGATGCTATTGGTATTCCGTGCATCCATCGGACACCGTGATATTGAAAGTAACAAGCGTTAACAAAAACGTCTGGCCACCTTGAAGTGTTCCTGAGCAGTATAAATCGAAACCGTGGCAGTAAACTATACCCCCAATGTGTAAACGTCAGAGGATAGCACGGATATACTTTAGGTGTCCAATTGAAAAGGCGGAGTCTTAGTTTCTCCTGTTTGCCTTGCCAGAGAAGCTGGACACTCTAATAGTTCAATCTATACCAGTGATCCCGGTAGATAGAGCCTCAAGCCGACGTTGTACAGGAGCGTATGTCTTTGCTAGCGTTATCCACTACGACTACTCGCACTTCACTCCGCATGAACATGTAGCTTCGTGAGGATTTATATCCTACTAGCGGTATTGGCGTTATGAGAGCTTTCCATTCATGACTCCAGCTCTTCTATCAAATCTAAGCAAACCACAGGGCAGACACTGTAGAGGTCATCCATTCCAGATTACAAAATATCGCTGTCAACCTCTGTCCATCAAAAAGCGGTAATATGATAATCTAGGAGACGGCTTGTGTATTCATTACTGGCCCTTTATCAGTATAAATTGCCGCCTAGGATTTGGCAGTTCCGAACAATCACTTCCCTCAGTCGATGTGTACATTTAATCTGTCTGTTCCCCCTCATAATTCAGCTGAAATCTTCAGAAGAACCGGTCAAATTGGTACTAACGAAACAGTGCAGTTTCATTCTGCGATCCATCAGTTTAATCATTGATGTTACGGGACGTTATACTGGTATTATTATTTTACTTCAAATACAATAGGTCTATAAATAAGAACAAATTCATAGCCAAGTGTGTGATTGTTAATGGTATTTCTTTTTGCGTTAAAAGTTTAAAACATAACGGTTTTATTTAAAAAATTACAATCACCTTTAATGGATCGCTTTGTTTAAACTTTGTACAAGTATACTGCCTAAGTAAATGAGTTGGGTCTTTGCTCAGGTGATCCCTCTTTGGTGTTTGCGCTAACGTCGTATTCCCCAGATATTGCAACTTACCTGTTGGGTTTGTTTTTTGTTTGGCCAATTAACGCTGCATGACTTTTGTTTACCTCACTTTGTAGATAGCACGTTGCGAAGTCGTCTATCACAAATATGACGTTAAAATAGTGCCCACGAACAATGATGTTTATTCGACAGGAGACTCTAAAGCAGCTAAAAAATGAACCATAAAAATACCGAAATAGTTGATGCTATATATCGATGACCGAGTAAGTGATTATTTAAGACCGGACGGTTGTCTAGAATGTTCGTTGGTCTCTTTTGTTTTCCGACTTGTCGTCAAAAGGCAATAGTTATATACGCTTCTGTAGCAGTGATTGTACTGCAGTAAATATAATATATCAGTTAAATTTTTTTACGCCCCTAAAAATCATTAACCAAAA
Organism: Mopalia ciliata; assembly: GCA_034783835.1. Classification (NCBI taxonomy): domain Eukaryota; kingdom Metazoa; phylum Mollusca; class Polyplacophora; order Chitonida; family Mopaliidae; genus Mopalia; species Mopalia ciliata. Next base: position 11,082 of record JAVFBW010153535.1, read on the forward strand.
AAATTGACAGTATACTAGTATACGGAATGTTTTCTTTTTCTGTGAAAAGCGATCAATAAATGAGAACCAGATAGGCCTGTTACTTCACATTACTCCTCATTAGAATTGAGTCAATTCATCGCTCGATGATGGCGTCATGACCTTGTATCGCCGTCCACTGAACATTGACATTGTTATGCCTTCAAAATGAGATTTGATACGGACAGATTGCCTTACTATAACGAGAAAGGCCTATGAGATTATCGGCGTGGAAGACATTCTGTCCGTGTTATAATGGGCTAGATTATTGGGATGACCAGAGGATGTTGGTGGTTGTGTTGGCTTTACTTCTACATCGATCCTTTCTTAGTACATATTGTTGTTGGGCGCATGCTCCATATAAAGAAACATATGGTCCGATTTGCTGCTTGTTAAGTGAAGTCAATTCATGATTCAGACCCATGTTAGTAAAAATATATATATATACTATTTTAGTACTTTGTGACTGTTAAACGAAGGATAGGCTGGCGTCCCGTATGCGGAAGCTTTCCAAATATGGCTTTTTAGCCTCTCAATATAAAGGGAGGTGTCGTACTATCCATTCTTTGCACTTTCCATAGGCCCGCTAGATATAGGTACTGTGTAAAGCAGGCAAGCAAGATTCGCGAAACAAATTTACGGAAGCGGTTGTTATACTTACTAACATTAGCACTCGTTACGTAGATTGTGTATCTCGAGAGTTGTTTTTCTTGCCGCTGACGTCAGACCCATAAAATTAATGCAGAAGGGTGTTAATCGTGATCTTCGATTTATGAAGTAAAAATATAGTCCTGAAATTCGTGTGGAATTAAATAGAAGTAGCCCGTGTACAACAAGGGATATCATTAAAGTTTATTCATTCCCCAAATCACTAATCTTTTGGCATATTTGTTTTTTTCCTGTCTTATTAGTGTAGAATTCTTATAAAAAAAATTTGACTGCGTGTACTCGGAGATGGGGGGGGGGGGGGGGGGGGGGGGC
>JAVFBW010153546.1:0-12078 GCA_034783835.1 Mopalia ciliata
CAAAGTGAAAATTCAGATAAATATTGAAGATCTATACATTTAAAAGTTTACAAATCTTTGCTCTATTTGAGAATGAGTTCGCCACGAGAATGTCATATATAAATGATAAAAGGTTTTCTCCACAAAATTAAGCAGCTTAATGATTAGCCCGAACATTAGGCTTAAATGTTTTCCCCATTTAATAATTCGGACTTTCCTCTTGCAAACATTACACAAGGGTAATGGCAATGTGATAAATAAGTCGACAGAGCCGATTTTCTCAGCTACTAAATGGTTTGATTTACCATGGTTCTGTAACTAACGAAAGGATTCAGAATTTATTCGGTGGGGATATTGAACCTGTATTAAGCTGGTAAGTTTACTTAATGGAAGATCCTATGTAGGCAATTGCTCAGTTTACGACGTTTAATAGCTGTAAGTAGACCATAACAAGACTTTTATGAAGCATCGACTCCACAACAGTTACTGTCTATTTTCAAACAGTAAAGAAGAAAAACAAGTACATATACACAGGAGTTTTTAGTTATGGCAGCCGAATGACGTCCCTTTAAGAAATACTATTTTCCTTGATACGGCCGGGGAAGGGGGTGGGGTCAAGGGCCTAGAAAACACAGACCCTTGTAAAAACTTGCTAAAACTGGGGGTCGGAATTTTTCTAAACATCCGGAGGGCCAACCCACGTTTTTTGACACATTTCTTTTCCAACTGTATATAAAGCAATATTGCAAAGCAACCGATAAACGTTAAATAATAAAAACTAATTCGTTTTCTTACAGCCTGATAATCGACAGCCCACAATCTGCCCAATCTGTATACGCAAAGCGCCTCTCATACAAATGAGCCTTCCGAATGCAGGGGACACGATTTAGCCCAACGTACTGCCCATCTCAACCCATGGTGCAAGTTGGAAATTGATCCGCTGCTATCGCCGGCCTCTAAAAAAATATATTTGATTTTCTCTGATTTTTTTTTTCCGAAACACTCAAAACAAGGACTAGTATACCTACCTGCAATATTTCTTTTCTGACGGGTTTAAATCTTTTAATTACAAAGGGTGATAACTTAAACTGCCAAATCGGGCGAGAAACTCAAATAAAACTTTATTTAAACTTCAGGAAAGAAAGAAGGAGTTAAATTCTTGTGACTTTTGTATGCAAAAAATAAAAAAAAATAAAAAAATTAGTTTTGTTTTGAGAGCCCGGCGATCGCGGCGGATCAATTTGCAACTTTTACCATGGGTTGATAAAGGCGTCCGTAGGCCTAAGACGGAGGAGTTAGCCCATTACATTGTGCTAGGGACACACGAGAGAAAGTAATCGCCCGATCGCAGCTATTGTATACGGATGAAAGCTCGTCAGGTATGTTCAGGCCGCGACAGCGATTCTGATTGCCGAAGCCGTCTGGCCAAAAAGTCGCTCGGATCAAACTTATTTGATAATTTCGGCTTTTTTTTAATCTCCAACGATAGATCACCTGATCAACCGTGTGTTCATGCGAGCGACTACAGTGGCGCGAATCAATGCTGATAAACCGAGATCGATTTCTTCTCACATGACACAAAATGGCAACTTCAACGAATGAAGCCTGGGCTTAATTATTTTCCAAATACATTGTAGTTCTGTTCTACTAATGTAAGTTTTTGTTCTTATTTTCTTTTGATGAGTAAATACATTTCCGTGTTAATCTCGTCATATTGGACAAATCACATGATTTTTGTTGCTTTTTTCCAAAGGAAAAAATACTTCGGATAGCTGGGTAATTACACGTGTGTGTGCTCAAGTCGGCCCAAAACTTTCGCTATCTCTTGCTTTTATGAGTCTGAACGCATGATGAAAATTCCTTTGTACTACGTAAGGAATAAACAAGGCTATGGTTTAGAAAATCTGTTTACAAACCACAATGCTCGAGTGCTGAAAAGGCTCGCACAGATCATTGGTGCACTCCATAAGAAATATAATTAATGTTTATCTATCATATCCTTTGTTACTTATCTAACATCCGCCATCACTACCATTATTAAACGATCGTTTGTATTCATGTTCTATGTACTCCATGCCCAGTATTGGGCCTGAGCTAAATAAACGAATCTGAATCTGCCCGACAGTTTTTCACCCGGACTGAAGACTTGAAATTGTATCGGAGGTCCTGTAACTTCCTACATTTAGACAGGTTTACCTAATAAAGGGATACTACATTTATTCGATTTAGATATTGAGCATAAAATTAGGCCAATAAGTCTACTTTTGTGCCCCGCTTCAAATCTTAATGTAGGCAGAAAAATCACGAATTGGGGCATTTAAAACTCCGTAGCTATGCTCTACCTGCCACTTAGGTGATGATGTTGGCAAAGGGACGTCACTCTGTTCTCACATCTCAACTCAAACCCCGTATCAGTAAAACGAAGACCAAAAACAGACTGACTAGACAACTAAATGTAACTTAAGCAAGCACTTTATTGGCCCAAGTATCAGAGATACATGTACCAAATCAACATGCACATATTGTGTATATACATCTATTTATGTACAGAAAGATAACAAAAAACATGGTTAGAATTCATATACAAATTTGAAACTTGTATAGAACAGCTATACATACAGTTAGTCCTTGAATACAGTTCTTTACAATAAGAAATATGTGAGACGATATTTGACAGTATTTACAATGATAAAATTTAGTTTTCTACTCCTTATGATATACATGATACAGCAGTTCATCCAACACGACTCAATAGACTTTAATCAAAATGCAGGATAAAATAATTTATTTTAAAGGAACTTTTCCGTTATTTTTAAAAGTGTATCTGATAATATATGGTTGTTCATTTCAAATCAGGATTAGAACTTTAAAACAGCAAACAATTAAACACTTTCATTTAACAATGATGAATCAAATTGTTATTTTATTTATTAATCTGCCAGAAGAACTTTTGAAAGTCTTCCTCTGTCTTAGTATAAAGAGATAAAATGTTTCATTACATGCATGTAATTGTTACAACCTGTCAAAAGAATTGTTTGCTTGACAATGACCAATGCTCCCCAGTCATATTTCAACTCCTATCACTTATGGTGACCGAATGATTGAAACTGTACTATGAATGGCCTTTTAATGGAAAGATTGTTTGTTTGTTTGATTGGTGTTTAACATCATATTCAAGGGTATTTCACTTATATGACAACGGACACAAATACAGAACACCACAAACAAATCTGATTCTCGTTACCCTTTAGCTCTGCGAACACCAGGGCAACAGTAAACAACCTCTTTTCAATCATCTTACGATCGACGGAGGAAGCCGAGCCATGGCCCACCCGCTCCCTCACGGGGCTTAATGGAAAGAAGATCGGACATAATACATTAATCAGACAGTGTACAGCCACAATGTAGGGTTATTCTGAACAGCCAAAATGTACAGTGTACATTCTAAGTATTCAGCTACAGTATACAGATTCAGTGTTCAGCTGTAGTGTACAACTACGTTATAGTGTACAACTATAGCGTTCATTCAAAGTGTACAGCCAAAGAATTCAGCTACAGTATACAGATTCAGTGTTCAGCTGTAGTGTACAACTATGGTATAGTGTACAACTACAGCGTTCATTCAAAGTGTAGAGCCAAAGAATTCAGCTACAGTATACAGATTCAGTGTTCAGCTTCAACCAACTAGAGTGTATGAGCTTCAAATAGCTTCACTGTGCACATTGTTAGGACTACTTTATCAACAGATTCAACTGAACAGTACAAGTACCTGTTCAATCAAGTATTTATGGCCCATGACACATGATAAAAGATGGTCACATTTTTTTATATATATGTTACTTTACAATAAATATAACATTGCAATTGGTAGGAAACTTGATTAATCCCTGAAATAAATAATTGAATAAAAAATTAATGCATTACTGCCGATACCCAGTGGTCCCACTATCTCCCAGAGGCCTGGCCTGATAGCTTCCCAAGTTTTGAAGCATACCTTGACATGCTTGCTTCATATCGGTGGTTAGACAGAATTCAAAGTGAAATAGAGAAAATGCATAGACCAATCAAATACACATATCATTTTTCAAACAGAATATCATGGTAAATGGGAGCAATGACCCTAATTATGCTTATTTTTGGTTGTCTGTTACAGCTGGGATTACAGTATACAGGGATATGTAAAGGCAAACTTTAAACTTGAATTACCGATAAAATCACCAACTCTCTCAAGAGCGTGGGAACTGGTAAAACCTATACCGATTTGCAAGTGAAGAAAACGGTGGCTTTGAAGGAAAATTAGTTGATTTCACTCTTTAACATTTCAATTTTACAGCTGCTTACAGAAATAACAAAGTTAGGTACATATTAACGACTACCTATACTTATAACTTAATTATATCTTAATTATAACTAAGAGAAAGTGTATTTGTGTCTAAAAATGATCTAATGTTGGACTAGAAAAACCTTGTATAAGCGGATAAAACAAATTTATGGTGGACGATTGAAGGAAGAGAAGAAAACGATCAGAATTCTTTTGGTGTCTCAAACAGCTAAGGCAGCATTTCATTCCCCCGCTTGTCAACCATGTAAATCCATCAAAGAGATGTTAATGCTCGTCAAGTTTAGTTCACAATTCAAATAATTAATATTGCGAAAACTTTAAAAATCAAGGAAATAGTATATTTAAATATTTTTGGCATGCTCGTTCTTCTATATTCAGATTCCTTATATGTCAAATATTTATAAGTTTATGCAGACCTTTAAAACAACCCCAAAAATTGTGAAGCCAGAAACTCTGATGAGCTTACTATCACCATGGTAAATCTAATGCACATGCACATTGATAACTGTCAAGCTCACCAGTTTTCTGAAAGCTTTACGGAAACGGACGAATGAGAACAATACCGAGCACCTGCATTTATGTGGTTTGGGCATGGATACGGCCGGCTTCATATCCCTGAATATTGTAATCCCAGGTTACAGTAGCAGTATTAAAGTTCTGCCTTAAATATAACGTTAAATGGAAGTGTAATGTATTTCCCTTTTGAGGATTTCAGCAGAGGATTATATGGCACCATAGTTACACACTGCCGTGCTGCAGGTCCATGACCGATCACTCAAACTAGGAAGGGTAACTCCTCCTTGTTTGGCTAGAAATATGGCCCAAGCGAGCCAAGGTGTGGAATAATTTTACGCCTGGAAGAAGTTGACAGTCCACAGGTATTCTGCGATATTAAAGACCTAACCATAACACATTTCTGGTTGTACATTCCCAAAGAAAATAACTAATAATACCCAAAAACAAATTCATCTAAGATTTCACTTTTTCAATAGCTGAGTAAATTTGCTATGAGAAAGTCACAACCTGCTGTAACTAATAAGCAAGTGTCATCCCTATGAGATTTGTCCTTGAGTTTCTGAAATTATCACCAACTGAACCATCTAGGGGAGGAAATAACCACAACTAATTCATTAAAAAATCTATTAATTTTACACAAAACATGATCTTGATGAAATTCAGTTCTAAATAATTGATTATTATATTGTTAATGTAGTCTTACTATGATTATAAAATATAGGTTGAATAAGTGTATCATGGGTGAAATATGTATTTCATGGGTGAAATATGTATTTCATGGGTGAAATGAATGAAAACGAATAGTGAGATCAAATTGTGAATTGAAATGATACAATGTAAATTTGATGTTTCATGAAAACATATCAATAGTATAATATGTTACCCATAAGCAAAGATTACATACTTCATCACCTAATTCCTTTTAGGCAAATAACTGCCTGTACATATATTCATCCATTTCTGGTCGGATATTAATTTTTTAACAAGTCAAATGAACAATACCTCATAACTTTTAGCAGTTGGGACAGAGAAATAGGCTTTTTACCACAGGGGGTCTTACATGTTATTTCTTTGGGCTGTCCCAAAAGAGTTCCAACTTATAGAAGTTATAGGGTAACTAAATTGTTATCATTTCACTTCAGTAAACAGAGGTGGAGTTAGTGTCACACTGCTTATCCTGAGCGTAGAGTTCTGGTCAGTCTGAATAGACAGACTTTACTGACAGTCTAATAACCTTCAACAGTCTGATGGGTCATACATGTTCCCTTCTCTCCTCATATGTCCCCTTAAAGAAACAGTTCGTGTGAAGCACTCAGGGGGCAGTAACAGGATTTTAGCTTTGACCTTCCTTATAATTTTATGTTTCTTGGACAATTGAAGGTTTTCCTGGTCCACTATCTAAGGGTACCTACCCCCCATTTATCATATTTTAGGTAAACTTACAGATCAGTGTTGCCCATCCAATTTAATCCACATTCACCCACTATTTTTTTACCTTTGATATCCAGGACTCAGAGCTCTAGATTTTTTGCTGATTACTTAACAGGTACTCAATACGTTAAGTTGAAAGGTTCTGGTACTGAGATATTCTGTGACTTTGTCTAATTCCACGGCAGCCAGGTGTCAAAGGATTCATTACTATGGGGTTCCTTTAATTCAGTGTTCCACAAAACCCGGTGTCCTGCCACTTTCTGCACATATGATGTTCCGCGATTGGGTTCCTTTAATTTTACTGTTCCAGAACAATCCAAGTCAGAGGGACTTTCAGCATAGACGCTGCTCAGTGGCAGGGTTAGTCTAATTTAGTGTCACAGGACAACCCAATGTCATGTGGCTTTCTGCACATGTAATGTGATTCCACATCAGATTCCTTCAATTCAGTGTTCCAAGATAACCCTGTGTCCTGTGGCTTTCTGCATATATGATGTTCCGTGATGGGGTTCCTTTAATTAACTGTTGCAGAACAACCCAGTGCTAGGAGACTTTCTGCATATGTGACGTTCCGTGACAGGGTTAGTCTACTTCAGTGTCCCACGACAACCCAACGTCATGTGACTTTCTGCACATGTCATGTTCCTCATGGGATTCCTTCAATTCAGTGTTGCATGACAACCAACGTCATGTGACTTTCTGCATATATGCTCTTCTCTAATTCAATCTTCCACGATAACCCAGCAGCATATGACTTCCCTTAAATATGATGTTTGCAACAGGATTCCTCTAATTCAGTGTTCCGCGACAACCCGGTGCCATACAGAGACACGGAATCTTTTCATCCTCAATTGGAAATTTATAATCATATGTTATTTCCTCATTCACATCAATGTCCCTCTTAGAATAAATTGTAATCTTTTTCTCTCCTTCCACCGTGATGATTTTGGCATAACAGTTTGGCTGCAAGATGAAAGAAAGACATTAATATTACAATAATTTAAGTTATAGAAATGGACAAGTGGTTTTAAAACTTCACCTGTAGTCAAGTTTATAAAATAGGATACCATGAGTCTGATTGATTAATTGAATTATGTTTTATGTGTACTTAAGGGAATTCCAACAATAATTGACATTAGCACAACCAAAATGTGAAGCATTTCCATAATGTTGGAAAGTTCATTTCGTCTAAAGCTAAGTATTGACAGTATTGCTACTCATCAAACAACCTGCCCTAAGCCAGAGAGCGAGAAAATATATTGAGAAGCTAGGCGTTACTTTTAAATGTTGTATCTGAGTATTAACATCAAATTAACAATTTAGACAATTCTGTAATGTAAACAATTATCTTGTTAAAAATTTCCCATACTAAATAATGCACTGTTAGAAAATTTATGTTTTTTTTATAGCTGGCAACATAAATACAGGGATGGGAAAAGTGATTGAATTTTAGCAGGCCTCAGTAATTTCCATGGCTAATTCTAGATTGTTTGTTTGTTTCATTGAGGCATAACGTTGTACTCAAGGGTATTTCACTTATATGACTACTGTTTTTCCACTTCACACTATTCCTTGCCTAATTCCAATCGAAAACTGAAAGAAAAACCTTGTAAAAAAACACCCCTGAGGTTGACAGAGCCACAATATGTGGTTCGCTCACATACCTGACGGTCGACAGGCACAGGGTAATTCTAGATATAGATGCTAACATTTCATGTGACACAATGTCCCAATAACCAAGAATCTTGAATACAAGAAGTAATACACATCACTTTTAGGAGTTAAGCCTTTAACATATAATTACCATTGTATTATTATATTTATTTCAGAAACTTCCAGGCCAATGGAAGATTTAAGTCTGATAACAGTCAACATTTAAATATCGGTTAAAACAATGAGGAGAGATCAATGCAACGGTCAAAAAATAACTTTTTATATGCATTCACATTCCTAAAAGATTAAGATAACTTGATTGATTGGTGTTTTAACTGTGTGATAAAACAAAACGAGCTAAACCCACAAGCTAAAGCTTTTGTTATACCACTCTCCTTCTCTCCCGACTAGTGACCAGCTGTTTGACCTGGCAACAAGAAACTTACATTACAGCTGTGGTTGATGAATCGGGCGAGGTTGCCTGTCCTTGTGGCATCTATGATAGTCTCTGTGTCCACCCGGAAGAGATAACTACTGCCAATGCCGATAGCCTCGTAACGCTTTTCTCGCTCATCGGCTATGGACTGCCGTACCACCTGACCCACATATTCTATGACCATTTCCTCGGAGGCAATGGGTTCAAGAGCAAACAGACCCCAGTCGTGAATTCCACTCTTTGCAAATTTCAACTGCTTCTTGCGGAACTAACAGAAATAAAAAGATACTTTTTTCAATCAATTGAACAAAGGTTTGTCCTAATGACGCACAGACATTATGGTGTAAAAAACTTAAATAACTTCAGATTAAAGCTATGTTTTTTTATTATTTCATAATAAAATATTTTGTGTGCAAATAAACACAAATGAATTGATGCATGAATGAATGAACAAACAAACAAATTAAAAAAAAAAAAAAAAACAAGATAAAGGAATGAATGGTGGTTTTACCTTGAGTTGGTTAAACCTGAGTAAGTCCGTCTCGAGATCAGAGTACGTGGTTTGAAGACGTCTGTTATGATGTCTGGCTTCTCGTGATGTCTGGGCTTTCTTACCCTCTTGCTGGAAACACAAAAAGAGAAATTACTTGATTTATAAAAAAAAATACACCATTTTTTTCCTTTTGATTACATGGAATTGAATTGCCACAGTTCTCTGGCTTCCTTTGTTTGGGTTGCAAACACGGTTATTTGAAGTTTACATTTCCAGGGTTTGGTTTGGGTTTTACAGAAGAAACCTCATAAAAACCACCCCAACGATTGCCGGAGCCATATCCTGTGACTCACTCATATATTTGATGGTCGACAGACAGATTCAATCCTGTGAACAAAAAAACATCAAAGGCTGTAGTAAGCGCGCTCGCTAACCACTAAGCCACAGCCGCCCTGTGTGTGATGGTGATCATCCCTGACGCTACTGGCAACAAACAAAGACAAGACAGGACACAATACAAAGACATCACAAACAGATGGTGCCACACAGATCAGAGAGGGCAACCACAAGCTCCTCTTGACCGCCACTGAGACACTACTGATTTACTGAGCTTGCAAGCTCATTGAGTGTATCTCATGGTACATCCATGGATTACAATGTAGTTTGTTTGGGGTTTAACATCTTAGTCACACTTTTTTGTGCCTTATTACAGCGGAACACCTAGAGGAAACCTCATAAAAAAAACACCCCTACAAATTACTGGAGCCACATGTTGTGACTCGCTACACCCATGGAACAAATTATCAAAATTCTTTTTACTAGACATTTCAAGGTGTCATCTTAATTTTCTGTATTATTATTTTTGCAAGCTTCATAGTATCAACACTTCAGAGACATATTCTTGTAATCAGAGAATATAAGAGAATGGTTAATGTATTGTGCATACTAACTTTCACATCTTTCAAAAAGATTCAAATTCCTCAAAATAAAACTAAGGACTTCGCTGCAGATGAATAAAAATACTGATGCTGCGGTCTACCATGCAGTTAAAGCTTACCACTTTCTTGAGGTCTTCTGCTGCCTTTTGTTGTAGTTGTAAATTATGAGCATGTCTGAGATAGCCAGCCTTCTCCATCATGGTCAGTTTATAATATCCCTCAGCTCTAGCACAACCTGGTAACAAACACAGCAAGCATATTAGGAAGGCCAGGGTAATGTTCTATAAAATGATCCTAGCCTAAGCTGATCTTAATCTTAAAGTTTGTTTGTTTGATTGGGATTTCATGCTGTAATCCAGGGTATTTTTAGCCCACTGGGTGAAGGCAACCACCCTCAACACCACTGGCAACAAACAAAGACAAAATGGAACAACTACAGGATGGAACAAATACAGGCCAATCAAAGGATGCAATACAGACACCACAAACAGATTGACAACCTGTTCCTCTTTACTTCTGAGAGCACCAGGGCATAGAAGCTGCCTCCAACCACCTGCAGAACATGGAAGAAGTTCTTGCTGTCCTTGGCATTTTATTCAAGAAACTAATTCTTTCTCAAACTACTCAAAATATTCTTATAAACAAAGAGAATAGTTCGTAGATAAAATGCCATGCTTTAACATATACAGATATTTTTGCAAGTAGAGATAACCCTGATTTTATGTTGTCAGTTTTCTGTTTCCATACTATAAATTATTCACTATCAGCAGAGAAAGCTGGAATATAAATGATATGAAGATATTTATCATTGTTTGTTTAATTAGGGTTTATCGTTGATTCGTTGTACTCAAACTTATGTAACAATGGATTGTTCCTTCAACTTTATGCTGTTCTTTGTTTAATTACATTAGCAGGCCTGAGCTGGAATCTTCTCAGGCATGAGTTAACCTTAACATCTAGGTCCTCTAAAATTGTTTTATATAATGCTGCATTTTATCCTAGTTTGCTGACTTTTTTAATAAAGAAATGTGCTTTTGTGAAAAATAAAGCAAAATGGTATAAAAAAACAATCTTCATTTATAATCAGATGACAAAAGATGCCAAAAATTGAAATCAGTGGCAAAATGCAAATTTTGACAAAGATTGCAAATAATTTGGGAGACCAAAAATCACTCCTCCTAAACTTTGTTTGGATAACCCTGGGAAAACCCCGTTCTGTTGGTTCTCCCAAACATACCAGATGGTCAACAGACTGACTCGATCCAGTAAAACAGTACATAGATTGATTGATTGATTGATTGACGTTTTATGCTTAAGGGTATTCTACTTATCGGTACATCAAAGTAGGATTAGCGAGGGGCCACAACCACAAAGCCACGGCAGCGAACGTCTTTGTCAAGATTGTTTGTTTGTTTGATTGGTGTTTAATGTCATACTCAAGGGTATTTTCATTTATATGATCATAGACGGATTGTCCACTTCACACTGTACACAGCCTTATTACGGTGGAAAACCGAGAGGAAAGCTCGTAAAAATCAACCCTGTAATTGCCGGCGCCAGAACATGTGATTCGCTCATATACCTGATGGTCGAAAGGGGGACTCGAACCCGTGAATGGTAAATCAAAACATGTTCAGTTCAGGAAGCGCACTCGCTACCAGTGAGCTACGGCTGTGGGCCCCTTTGTCAAGATTTGTTTGTTTGTTTGATTGATGTTTAACATCGTACCCTTTGTCAAGAAGAAGATCCAGGTTTTTTTTACCATCGATTAAGAAATTTGAGCTTAGATTATTCAGCTGACTTGCAATGTGTAAGCTACACGATAGTGTCAAAGGAAAAATATCTCAGGTCTTCTTTTCACCCATCCAGTAAGACAGTTGAGCTTAGGTAATTTTAGATTACCCAACCAGATGGTGATGTATATGGCTGACATACTATTAGCCAGCTAACCATCCAGCCCTCCTGAGGACAGCTGGAGTCAGATTTTTTTATTTTTGCACGACCAAAATATCCACAAGCAATCTCATTGATGACAAGCTTTGGACATAAAATTGCAGGGCTCACCAAATAGGCCGCCCCATTACCTGAAGCAAATATATTTTTTTTCACATTATTTAAGACCAAAAAACAATTGCCTGTAGTGCGTATTGCTTGATTGAAACTCAAGTATATTTTATTGTTGTCGTTTTCATTGGTGTATCTTGCCCAGTACTGTCAATTCATATCGCTTCGCTGTTATATCATTTACGTAACATGTACTCTTTGAGCTGATTGGCTGACTGTTGTTGTG
>JAVFBW010153557.1:0-12078 GCA_034783835.1 Mopalia ciliata
GTTCGGGGGAATATCAAAGGAGGCCGACAGGATGACTGGTGTTCAGTGGAATATCAAAGGAAAGTCAGTATTACGCCATCATGCGAACCAGGTCAGCTGGCCCAAATAATTTCTCACCATAACAGTAATGAATATCTGATTATTAAAATATGTTGTAACTGCTGAAGTTGAGCAAATAAATACAATAAAACATTTGTCAAACTTGACACTAATATTGTTTAATTATACCTCCTTTGTCCATTTTTCGTTTCCTCTCCAATGCGTTTGGGCATTAGTTATAACAGTTGGCTTGTAAGGCTTCTCGTAGAGCGCAATGAACTGCTCAAGGGAGGTCTTTGCTCCATCCACCCTTTCCACTGTATCCTTCACAGTGCTGTGAGATAGATCAAATGTCTCCAGATAATTGAACCGGTACCAGTCGTGTTCTCCCAATTCTGAAACATTAATAACTCAAGATAAAATCATGATTAGGGCTTCAGAAATAATATTTTTCACAGACCTGATGTACTCATTCTAATTCTGATGCAAGCTCATTTTCCTGGCAGTTTGTTTTGCGCAAAAACATGTTATGGAAATTGAATTGAAGGATAGGACGAGGAGGTGCTGTCAATGTCCAAATGATAAATATCACACGTCGACGGCCTATCCTCCCATTCAATTTCCATAACATACTATAGTATACGCAGTCGAAAATTGAGGAGTGCAAATAAGAGCTATAAAATGAAAGCTTTAGGTATATAGACAGACGTTTTTCACATCGATTCCATTTGAAAATATTTTACTTTCTGTGTAGGTTGTGAGCAGGCCAGCTGGGCCTGTAGGTTCCAATAGTTGCAGGCCCCATGGTCATTTTACAGCCCACTCGGGCCTGCAGGTTCCGAATCTACAGGCCCATCAAACATCTACCACATTTAACCAAATATTTCTAAAACCAATCACACTGGCACAGGGATGTAGATCAATTAAAATCGAAAAACCATCTTATGTCTTAGATAACTCCCAGAGACAAGTTTCTTAATAAACCGTAATCTTGAGTTGTGTTATGGGTAACCTACAGTGTATAAACTAGTGTTCAAAATGTAGCTAACAAGATATTTAACATGGTGATATTCGCACAGCTTGAAGATTTTTCAGCTCGGTGTGGTCATTCTGAGCTATCCCGACCTAGCATCATAATTCGCATATGATCTATGACAAACAATAAACGTAACAATTTTACAATCATCTAGATTCACTATCAAGAGTCCTAGTCTGAATTTGGCACATTAAACATTATTTCATCAAGTGTCCAGTAACTTCAGTTTGCAGGGCTCACTATAGAGATTAGAGATTGTTCCTGATTGAAGTAAGTACAACATCCTACAGGCCCAATGGATTAACACATGTACATGTATGGTCATCAAATCTAACGATCAGTCGGGCCTACAGGTCTAGAAATTTATTGACAACGCAAAATCGACCAGATTTTAGGCTGCGGGCCAGCTAAGATTAAAATAATTTCGATATTTATGCCCGTTTGGAATACGAAAAAGAACTAGATATAAGATGTGTTAAGGACCAGCCCTGTAACTATGTAGATGGAGCAGGTGCTCATCGTTGTTGTTGTAATGTAAACAAACACATATCAGTTATCTTTGAAAACGGAATACCTGGTCTTGCTTTTGACTTTGCTTCTCTGATTCTTCTTCTGCACCTGTGATCCATTCAGGTTATACAATAAACATAAAAAAAAAACAATCAACATATAGAGTAGAGTCAATGGTTTTACTGGACTGGCTTCTCTTCCAAAAAACAAAGCCGGAAATAGGGAAACGATTTTCTCTTCAGACGAAAAATGCAATACAAGAGAGGCAACTGTGAGCGAGTTATCTGCCGCTTGACCGTAACAAGTGATTCGTAACATTTACGCTCAACATGTGCGTTGATTGCCTCAAATAATAAAGCTGGAGGGTTTGTCTAATATATTTGTACCTTTCCAGCTGTCTCGGCCCCTTTTATAAGAAAAAAACCCTAATTTAATGTACGCATGGAGCTATAAAGCTTTATGGCTCTATATTTATGTAGGCATACCTACATATTTATAAATGAAGCGAATGAAAACTTGCAGTGGCTTGATCTATTAATAGAGGAGTCCAGCTACTAGTAGCACAATGAATACGGCTAATTCCTTCGTCTTAGCCCTACATCCCGCCCATCTCAACCCGTGGTGAAGGCTGGATATTGACCAGCCGCTATCGCCGCCCTCTCGAGACCTGTATTTTATTTTTCTCTGATTTTTTTTTAGATACACTGAAAACAATGACTTTTAATTTACCAACTTACAATATAGGCCATATATTTTTTTTTACGGTTTTCAATCTTATTATTGCAAAGGGAGATAACTTATAAGTGTCAACCTCGGCGAGAAACTCAAATAAAACTTTATTTAAACGTCAGAAAAGGAAGAAAGAGCTTGGTTATTGCGATTTTTCTATCCAAAAAAAAATCAAAGAAAAATCGATTCAATGTTTTGAGAGACCGGCCATAGCGGCGGCTCAATTCCTATAGGCTAAGGGCGGAGGAATTAATCATATTCATTGTGCTATTGTTGACGATGGTTTCCATTCTTAAATAAAGAAACATGCTAATCTATATGTAGATTAAGACGGCGTGTATCTTCCCAGACGACGATTTAACTAATATCGTTTTCATCCGCATATTATGCCGTAGGGATATTATCGTCACGACGTCCATCCGTCTGTCCGTCCGTCCGTATAGAGGGTGTAAACAAGATATAAACAATACCGCTTGGCGTAAGGTTGTCAAACTTTGGAAACACGTTGGCTTTGCACTAAACTCAATTTCTACTTAAAGTGAGACCATTATAATTGAATTTCTGGTTCCTATGGCAACATAATTATATATTACAATAATATTTTTCCAAACGACGTGAACACGTTTAAAGCCATACCAACTAACGCAGGGTTTTCAAATTTGGAAACGCATTGGTATTGCACTAAACTACATTCTTATTTAAAATTTGGGCATTTCAATCAAATTTCTGGTTTCCACGGCAACATATTGACACATAATAATAATAATAGTATACCAGACGATGTGTACCTGGTTAAAACCATACCGCTTAATGGAGGGTTTTCAATTTTTGGAAACACATTGTTCTTACACTAAACTACAATCCTTTTTAAAATGGGGTCTTGCCAATCAAGTTTATTGTTCCCATGGCAACCTAATGATAATTACAGTGTAACAGATTAGTGAACACAGTAAAAACCATACCATTAAACACAGGTTTTTATAATTTAACGAACACCTTGCATACCCTTGAGTAGGACGTTAAACCCCAATCGAACAAACAAAAAACACATTGGTGTTACACTAAACAACATTCCTGTTAAAAATGGGGCCATTCCAATGAAATTTCAACATATTACGCCTGACGAAGTTTCTCGTCAGCATTATACCGCACAGTATATAACCACAATAAACGAAAATGTATCAACACAATTGAGTGCCATTTCAACTCCGCTATTAGAAGTCTGTTAACTTGCAAGGCGCGGGTTGACTTAACCACTAGCACACATCATTGATTTACCGATTGATTTAGTGATTTGTTGATTGGCTGGTTGATTGATTGATTGATTGATTAAGCGAGATAGTGAGTGAGTGAGTGTGTGTGTGAGTGAGTGAGTGAGTGTATGAGTGAGTGAGTGAGTGTGTGGGTGGATGGGTGAGTGAGTGAGTGAAAGAGTGATTTATTGATTGATCGATTGATTGATTGAATGAATGGGGTTAAGGGATTTTCACTTATAAGACGGCGGTAATATATTCGAACAATCATGATGTGAAGTGTTTTCAGTAAACTGGAGAACGGACAGCTTTGCTACCCTTTAACCCTTTAAAGCCCAGCATTTCATATATAATACAGTTAATTGATAATGCGTTAATTACACGAGCAAAGCCTACTCTATCATATATGACACAGTCCCAAAATGTAGGTAAACTGTTGATATTCCATTTTTAGGCATATAACCCTGACTATATAAGAGCCCCATACATTTCTGCAAATTGGAACCAGTTTTGGGCTTTAAAGGGTTAACGTCCAGGAAGAAAAAAGTTCGCCCATGTGTATAAACTAAAACATGTACTGGCTATTGGACATGCTTCTATTACGAACTAAAAGTCGGACAAAAATCTATGTCCCTGTATTTACACAACAAGGTCTTCTTAAAGTTTGAAATTTGGCTATTTTTAATTTTTTTTTTGATCTCATATCTATTTGATTTTCGATGTCAAATGGAGTAAAACAAACATCTACAAAGCAGACAATCAATGCAATAAATCTGTTTGTGAAAAAGGCACAATTTTCTATGGGTAAGTCCTTTTTTGTGTTGACAATTGTCCCCTGTCCTGAAGCCTTGTATTATTTCTCCCCAAACATACCCATATACCTTGTCATTTAGCAGATTTCAAAAGTAGGTCATTTCGTCTGTTCCCAATGTGTCCATTCCCAATTGTCCTTATTTGACCCACATTCCGTAAATATCTCAACACCCAATTTCTGGACAGTGTTCAAACAAATATATCGTAAAAACTTTCTCCGTTGTCCACGGCTAACAAAATATGTACAAGTTACACCCTAATTTGTCAATGAACCGTACCATGTAGTATAGTATCGATGGGATTAGGTGTACTCAGAACTGTTGTTGACTTTGGAGGAAAGAATCCGGATCTTATTTAAGTTTGCCCAAGGAATTTGAATTATTTCGTTTAAAGCGAACTGGTCTTGCTATTTTATTAAAATTAATTAAAAGTTGTAAGAGAAAAAAATTAAAAAAAAAAAAAAAATAAAAAAAAAATTCTGTAATATCACTTAATTTTTTAAACAAACAAAACAATATTTTTATTCGATTTTATATAAATATTTAAATTTTAATATGTGGTTTGTTTTCCCTCCCCCCACCCCCCCTTTTTTTGATGACTGGAAATGTTTATTAAAAACAAGCTTAATTGGATATCTTTTATTTCAATTAATTGTGTATTCGGACCTGGACTTAAAATTCTTCAAACTCTAGATGGTGAGTCCTGTCTTATTATATCTATTGTTTAGGGTCGGCTCTGGGGATTGTTTATATGGTATACGTAATGAATCTCGATCAACTACTAAACTGTAGTCTGATGCATAAACGCCCCCAAAAACATACATATCATAATAATCAAATAGTGCATTTAAATGAATGCACATCAAAATGATTTTTACAAATTTTTATACAATTTTTTTAAACTATCAAACTGCCTGAAACGAAATAGATTGCAGAAGGTAAAGCAGGAATGTTTCTCCAAACTACAACAGAGAAGAAAAAACGCCGTTACTGAGTCGTATAACAATGCATACCGAAAACCACAAAGGCCGAGTGAACTCACATGTAGCAATCGGCGACAGTTTCTTCCGGGTACAAAGCGACACTGTGTTCGGGTGAAGCCTTAGTAATAATCCTTCGCTAAAGCTTTGCGCAAAGAAGAGATTACTTGGACACAATGTATGGCAATATTTTCAGTTCAGTAATGCATCCACATTCGAATTGGGTCATCGCTTTCTTTTTTGGTTGTGTAACACATTTCGAATCATCACTCGTGCTTCTCCGGTCTACCTGTAATACTTCCTCTTCCTGCATTGGCAGGGACACCGGAAGTTTATAGCACTGCCCCCTGACGCATGTATGTGACAGGTTCACGAATTAATTATTACAAAATGCTCAAAGCAATTTAAGTTTGCGAAAATCTAGTTAGCCATTAAGCAGAGTTATATTTCTTCTTCAAAGCAAGATCCTGGTTTGTTTGCATGAAACAGAATTGCAAATAAAGGACAGTCCATTTCGTCGCCAGTTCTGTAACTGGATTACCGATTATTTTAGCTTAACCTACATCGATATATCAGTATGGTAAAACCATTCTACGAGTGTCTCTGCTTAGTTTCAACTCATGCCTTAGCTTGCATTTCCTCTAATCTCAAAAAATTATAATCGGCATTTCTTGGAATATTGAACGACCCCCAATTGAACCTCGGCCTTCTGCTAAAGAGCAGTGTGCCTATGTTCTGACTGTTGTTATACTGCCTTTACTTGGCCCTGAAGGAAGATCAACATATAAACACTTCACATCGTATGGTCTTATGTTTGCCTGGTAATTGATGTTGCAATACATTGCAAAAATAAGCGGTACGGCGTAAAACACAAATTAATCCAATCGGGATACTATCACAATACCAGAGAGCTTAAACAACAACTGTATCACTTTGAAGCTATACGGAATTTATGTATCTCTTTGAGGCTATATACAATTTATGTATCTCCTTTAAGCTAAACACAATTTATGTATCCCTTTGAGGCTATATACAATTTATGTATCCCCTTTAAGCTAAACACAATTTATGTATCCTTTGAGGCTATATACAATTTATGTATCCCCTTTAAGCTAAACACAATTTTTGTTTCCCTTTAAAGTTATACGTAATTTATGTTATCCCTTTAAAGCTATTCAACATTCATGTATCTTTTTAAGCTATATGCCGGTTATGTATCCGTTTAAAGCTATACACAATTGATGTATCGTTTTAAAGCTATGCACAATTAATGTATCCCTTTAAAGCTATACAACATTTATGTATCCCATTAAAGCTATACAACATTTTGTTTCACATTGAAGCTAAGCAACATTTATGTATCTCGTTAAAGCTATCCAATATTAATGTTTCCTATTAAAGCTATACAACATTTTGTTTCCCATTAAAGCTGTACAACATTTATGTATCCCATTAAAGCTGTACAACATTTATATATCCCTTTAAAGCTATAAAACATTTATGTATCCCATTAAAGCTGTACAACATTTTGTTTCCCATTGAAGCTAAGCGACATTTATGTATCTCGTTAAAGCTATACAATATTTATGTTTCCTATTAAAGCTATACAACATTTTGTTTCCCATTAAAGCTGTACAACATTTATGAATCCTATTAAAGCTATACAACATTTCGTTTCCCATTAAAGCTATACAACATTTATTTATCCCTTTAAAGCTATACAACATTTTATTTCCCATTAAAGCTATACATTATTTATGTATCCCATTAAAGCTATACAACATTTTGTTTCCCATTATAGCTATACAACATTTTGTTTTCCATTGAAGCTAAACAAGATTTATGTAGCTCATTAAAGCTATACAACGTTTCCTATTAAAGCTAAACAACATTTTGTTTCCGATTAAAGCTATACAACATTTATGTATCCCTTTAAAGCTATACAACAGTTATGTATCCCTTTAAAGCTATACAACATTTTGTTTCCCATTAAAGCTATACAACATTTATGTGTCCATTTAAATCTATACAACAGTTATATATCCCATTAAAGCTATAGAACATTTATGTATCCCATTAAAGCTGTACACACTGTATGTATCTCTTTAAAGCTATAAAACATTTACGATCCCTTTAAAGCTATAAAACATTTATGTATCCCATTAAAGCTGTACAACATTTTGTTTCCCATTGAAGCTAAACAACATTTATGTATGTCATTAAAACTGTACAACATTTATGTTTCCTATTAAAGCTAAACAACATTTTGTTTCCCATTAAAGCTATACACAATGTATGTATCCCTTTAATGGTATACATAATTTATCTATCCCTTTAAAGCTATACAACGTGTGTGTATCGTTTTTAAGCTATATGCCATTTATGTATCCACTTGAATGGATACATATTATCTATTCTAGCCTTATTGAATAACATACTTTGTATATTGTACATTGTGAATGGTTTCATGTTTCATAACCGTGTATTAAAGGATAGCCATGGATTAGGATATTCGGGAATATAATGCGTGTACAAATATTGACAATGGAAAGAATTTCATTAATTTCTATTTTAAGCACGTTATTTAATTTATTAAAAACACATAAAAGCAATCGATTACATTCTAAATTTATCCATGTCGGAAAACTGGTAAAGTCATTTATTGTAAAAGTATGTGCCGATACACATCCAATACATGGGACATAAACATTTTCCTGCTTTTGTTGACAAGAAAAGCAAACAAAAAAATGTAAACACCTTTATATCGCACAGTTGTCGTGTCTTAAGCAAGGCACTCTGTTGTTTGCATTTTGGATTGCACAAAATCCTGGCAGATTATAACATGTCTGTGTTTATCTACACTCACTTTTCTATCGGTTGTTGTTGTTTTGCTTGCCGCCATGTTGTTTCACCGTCTCGAGGTCTCGCGCTTAGACTTGACTTAGCCGTTGCGCTCGCTTTGGAATGTTTAGCTTAAATGACATTCTAGCTACCTTAAGAGGTGATGTTATTTTTACGACTTCTATATAATAAAATAACACTGGTGACATTGAAAGCCAATTATTTCCTATCTTCTGTGAATGGCCCCAATTGTATTCGGACCTGACTGACGGACTGACTGGTTGGCGGACTGACTGATTGATTGATTGATTGATTCATTGATTTATTTATTGGTTCCCTTAAATAACGGTGGTGTACTCCGAAACTCCCAAGGACCGGGAACTATATCAGAGGTCTGATTCCTGTCGACATACCTGTAAGCATTCTGACAACTTTCCCTTTGATCTGTGGCCGCCATTATTGACGTTTTTGCAAGTCTTAGGAGAGGTGAATTTCAGGTCATATGTACTCGATTGTCCCACTTAAAATAGTTTTTGTGCCTTTTCCCTGATTAGACTTCAAACATATTTGCGGCGAGGGTTTAATAAGGAACTCAAATATGCTTTGAAAATTGCCCTGTATGCATACCTGGGCAAGTCTACAAACGCTAAGATTTTTATAATTAGGACAAGTTTATACCTGTGGACTTTAAAGCATTCGGTGTGCTTTTATTGCGTCAGATTTAAAAAAACGAGATATCTCTATTGTATGATGTATATGTCCCTTTCTAGAGCATCTATTGAGACTTCAGATATATACAAAGGTCCAGGTACAATCTAACGGGAAACAGACAAACTGCGTGCCTGCATAACAACTCTGTCCAGTTTCCGGGAGACGCCTTCACTGAATTTGTAATTGTAATCATACATTATTGTTGTTTCAAACCTCATATACGATCCTACGTTTTATGTACTTCCTGAAGTAGTTCGCCAACAAAACCGTATTTCCAAAGCGTGCAACTGATTTGTTTATTTACCGTCGTATCCAATGGTATTTTACTGAGGCATGTAGGCCAGTACACGACGACCTTGGGCGGCCGTTTAGTTTATTATCATATTTAACCGATCTTTACCGACCTTTACCAATCTGTGGCATCGACAGTGGGAGTTGTCTCAGAGCAGTCTTTTTGATTGTTTAACCCAGAGATCAGTGATTGGTCAAGTTGAAAGCTGAAAATAAACAATTTTGCTTTTTTTTAATCTCATTTATTGTATCAGTGATTGGCGCTTCTGTAAGTTTGAAAATAAACAATTTTGCTTGTGTTTGTTGATCTCATTGATCGCAGTTTGCCCTAAAATAAAGGTCTTTAAAATAACTCTTCATCCCATATCGTTTTGCACGACCTAGTGTAAGATTTTAGAAAATGAATTTAATTTTGTTGTTGCAATGTCCTCGTTTTGGATATTCTTTGAGACAATTGCTAATGCTTCCTACGATTCGTTTGTGTGATTTTATTTTATATCGCATTCAAGATTATTTCACTCATTCGACAGTGTACCAGTACAATAGGTGAAGGAAACCGCTGGTAACAAACAATGACAAAACAAGACAAATATACGACAAACACAGTAAAAGTAAAGAGTAAAGTAAACAGATTGACTCTACGTTGTCGCTTTGTTCCGAGAGCACCTGGGTAACAAGAAGCTTCTTCCCAACTCTCTGTCAATTTAGTTATGAATGTCTGTATCCTTTAGTTACACTGCTCAGTTTCCTATCACACACAAGTATATAGTGCAACCCCGAAAAAAAATTCTTATTGCTATATTTCGGGACTTTATTTTGCCATCCTCAATAGTGAATTGGTGACGGGTTTTCTGTATATAGTAAACAAAAATGGCGGTCAGAAATGTTACAGTCACCAATCAACCCTCGTGATTCCCGGTATTACGATATTATCACCACACGCAAGGGGATGTGCGTAGAACATTCGAAGACGTCCGAGTCATTAAGGTGCACAATTTGCTTTATTATCAATTATTCTAGGTAAAACATCACGTGACGTTAAAGGTAACACGTTGGCCGATGGTCTGTGCATTACAAGCAACGCGAGACTGTACGAGAGAAGCCAATCGTATACCTGATTCGTCCGAGTGGGAATATCACACAACCTAAGTCCGATTCAACAAAGCATTTTGACCTGAGTTAAAATTTGACCGAAAAGATTTTATGTCTTTAATTTATTACGGCCATTTGTCTTTTAGACTCTATTTAGGTATTATTTTAATTGATTGATTGATAAGTTGATTGGTGTTTTATGCCGAGCTTAAGGGTGTTTCACTTGTTTGACGGCGGTGTATTCCAACAATAATTGACACTAGCACAACCATGATATGAAGCGTTTCTATAATGTTGGAAAGTTTCTTTTCTTCTAGTGACAAGTAAAGACAGTATTGCTACTCTTCTAACAAACTGCCCTTAGCCATGGGGCAAATATTATTATAGACACATAACAACAATACTATAATGCAGTGTTTAACGATGGACAAAATCAAAAATAACTCGGGCAATATAACTGTGCAGAACAACGAACTGCGATAACAAACGTTGTAGCCATAGAGACACGTAACGACGAAACGCAGAAAGAAAACTTGGTCAGAATTCGATTTTTACTCAGTTGAACTGTATCGATAAACGTGTACTTTACAGACGGCGAGATCAAAGCCTTAATTACCGAGAAACAAACACCTGTGGGAAAGATTCTTTTCTCACGTGCAAGACAGAATCGATTTACGAGCTATGACGTCAAAGGTCCAAAGGTCGCTTCAGTGACAATTGATTGAAATATACACTTGTTACATGAAAATTTACGCACTGCCTCTGTTCAATATTTGCTTAGTTAAGATCAATGAATTTTAAAAGTTGAGAGTCTTTTTATCAAAATCTGTCGATTTAACATGTTTAAAAATGTTTTATCTGCAGACAGAAGTGTCACTAATTATATCGATATAATGCAGCATAAATAGTGTACTTATGTAGCTAACAGTGAACTCTTTATCAAGCCTCTGTCATGCTCGTGGCAAAAAATTATAAAATATTTTTCCAACAAAATCACAGAAACAAACGAGGATGGAAGAAATCAAAATGTAAATGCGGCGATTCGGTGCCGAATCTGCAAAAAATTCTGAACTAGAATCTGTTCAAACTAAGAAAGTGCTGTTTATATTTACTTTCTACAAGCCACAAAAATCATTCAAAATGTATGTGGTGCTATGCTTTTATTTAATGACCTTGGACCTAATTTGACATTCAGAGATCCCAATTCTTGTCCTCTCTCTCTCTCTCTCTCTCTCCCTGTGGAGGCTACGACTGTACCCGAGCTCTGTCACCCGCCAGAGGGATGAGCTTGGATTGTGATCGGTTCTTCCGGGCTCAAATAGGACAGGATTGTCAAACCTTGTATATGTTTACACAACCTCTCCTAGACATATCGAATCAAAGGAAGCCGCTTAAATCTACTGCTGAGTTGAACGCTTTTTAAAACGGGTCAGATACGGGTGTGTCTGTCTACAGAAATGTTTTCTCGTCGAGTTCGATTTAGGATGACGTGGAAGGCGGAAGCATCTTTCGGGTGTCCTCAAAACGTCTGCAAAGTATATACGAAACACGCTATGTTATTACCACCAAGTGCCATCTAACGTTTCAATGCAGATTGGGAACTTTGTCAGGAAGTGACGAGGCGAGTCTATACTTGAATTTTACAAATAGTTATGAAATAATAGAGCTGCTTTAAAAATTGAAAATGTGTGAGTTAACATAAAATGGAACAACATTTTGATTTAAGAATGAATAAATTTGATAGTATCTTCTTGTCCCGTGAGGGAGCGGGTGGGCCATGGCCC
>JAVFBW010153579.1:0-12075 GCA_034783835.1 Mopalia ciliata
TTACCTACCTCTGCTGGATACCGCTAAGGAGGTCTCACCCTTGTTGGTACTCCGTGGCGGGTGGGGGACATGGGTGGGGAATCAACTACACCATATCATGGCATCTCAACCACACCCAACAAATATTGAGAAAAAAAAAAAAATGAAAACGAAACAGATTGTAATGACAAGGAAAATTGGCCCCAAAGTTTATTGTCATAAGTAGTAAAACCGAAGCAAAATCTGTAAGCAAAGTTTCGCCTTTTGTGCTAAACAAAACATTAATATCAACAGCCGGAACAGTAAAAAATGTAACAAAATTGCGATCTGGTGACATTCTTGTGGAGTGCACCAGACGACAACAGGCAGTTAATTTACTCAAATTAAAAAACATATTGGAATTACCTGTGTCTGTCACACCACATAGATCCCTTAACAGCAGTAAAGGGATCATCCGAGACAGAGGCAAAGATCTCTCTGATTTGTCAGAGGAGGAGATCTGCGCTGAGCTCGATGACCAAGGTATAACAAACGTAAAGCGCGTCACAACTAAAAAGGGTGGTAGCATTATTAAACTGAATACTTACTTACATTCAATTCAACCAAAGTTCCAGACCACATCTAGATTGGTCCTTACACGATGAGGGTAGATAGTTTCATCCCCAACCCAACAACGCGCTTCCAGTGTCAGAAATTTGGACACGGAAAGAACCAATGTAGAGGTGGTTTGGCATGCTTTCGATGCTCTGAAGACGGCCATGGGGGCTTCAATTGCAACAAGACTGTTAAATGTTGTAACTGTGGCCAGGCCCACATGGCCTCCTCCAAAAAGTGTAGCTATTTCATAAAAGAAAAACAAATTCAAGTAATTAGATCAGAAAAACCGTTAGTTATACAGAGGCACGGCGTCTTGTCTCTGCCTCTGATACCCCAAGACCATCCCAGTCATATGCCAATGCCACTAGGAAAGTATCTGTGTCTGTCGCGACACAGACTGTCTTAACGTGGAGAACTGGAGATGATGGACCTTCTGCTGTAGATATGAGCACCAAACAAAGCAAAACTACAACTGCATCACAGACTGTTTTAACTACTCAAACACACGCTAAAGAACAATCAACCACGAAAAATAAGAAAAGCAATAAAAAGAACACGCAATCAAAAAGCCATCCGGCCCGGAGACTCGCCCTTCCAAGGCCACAAGGGACACTGTTGAAACTTTTATTTTTCAACAACCAATCAATGTCCGTAACAGAGAGGTGGTTCGACCCCTCTCTCCAAGGCCATCAACGAGTAAGCTATTGGCATCAGAGTCGCTGCTCTTGCAAACCGATTTGATGTCTTGAAAGAGATGGAGGTAGACATCGGGCCTCCTCCATCTACATCTCGTGGTCGAGGAAAATCCTCTTCCGCGTCCACTACAACCGAAAGGGGTGACCCTTTACAGGTCAGTCAGCGGCCAATGGGATCTAGGACCCGCTCCCGAACCAATCATAGAAGATCTCGGAGTTTGCCTGGATCTCCCAATCGTCTCTCTCCGTAATGGATACCATTATACAATGGAATTGTCGAGGTCTGAAGGCTAATATGACTGAGCTAGGTCTCCTAGGCCTAGAAAGTCACTTGAAAACCGGCGACAAAGATAAAATCACTCTTAAAAACTTTGCCCTTTACAGCACATTCTCTGATGATATGGAGAGAGCTACTAGTGGTTCCTCCATATTTATCAATAGAAACCTTATCCACAGTCCCGTGGCTCTTGATACGGAGTTACAGGCCGTAGTCATTCGTGTTTCTTTTGCTAAAATCGTTACCTTATGTTCCATTTATATTCAGTAAAAAGGGCAAGGTTTTAGAGGATTTAATGTCACAGGGAGACTTGTGTTTCTTTAACGATGGTTCTGCCACTTACTTACATCCAGGTAATGTGGCCTACTCTGCAATTGATCTGACTGTCACAGATGGAGCACTTCTTCAAGATTTTTCTTGGAAGGAGCATGATGACCTCTGTGGCAGCGATCGTTTCCCTATCATTCTTGAGCACCTCTCGTCCAAATCATTAGAGCGAATGCCAAGGTGGAAATTTGACAGAGCAGATTGGCAGTCATTTAAAATGATCTGTGTAGACGAGCACGACCCACAGGTCATTTTGGCAGCAGAGGATCCTATAGAAACCTTCACGAACATTATACTGTCTGCAGCTGAGAGAACCATCCCAAAGACCTCGATAAACCCGAAATCAAAAAGTAAACGCTGGTACGATAATGATTGCAAAATGGCTATTGAAAATCGTAAAAAGGCAGAGCGTCATTTTAATAAACATCATTTACCAGGTAATTTGATCCAAGTGCGTATCATTAGAGCTAAAACTAGACGCACGCTCAAAATCAAGAGACGAAAGCGTTGGCGCGATTTTGTTTCAGGCATAACATAAAAAACACCAATGCGAAATGTTTGGAACAAGGCTCAGAAGCTAAAAGGTAAAAACAACAAAGCTAAAGTACAGCACCTGAAGGAAGGAAATGGGTTGTTAACCTCTCCTTCCCATATTGCAAATTAACTTGCTGACAATTTTACAAAGAAGTCTTCCTCTTCGAACTACCTTCCAGAGTTTCAGAGGATTAAAGCAAGAAAGGAGAGGAGTAAGCCAAATTTCGCTTCTAAAAACCTTGAGGATTATAACACGCCATTTAGCCTCGAGGAACTAAAATCTGCTCTTCATAGGGCCAATGACACTGCATGTGGCCCTGATGCTGTATCCTATAAGTTTCTGAATCAGCTTCCACCTTCAGCTCTTGAGCTGCTCTTGGAACTATAACTTCGAACTCCATTTTGTTATCGTCGGCTGCTACATAAACAAACCAAATTAAACAAACACGCTAATACCCCACGTCATGATAGATGCGCCCCGTGGCGCTGAGAATGACCTCGCAAGACTAAAGCTGTCGTCTGTTGGGAATTTAAGGTCCATTGGCATTGTGCCAACTCATGCTAAGGTATGTATTACGCAAACAATCAGCAGACATCAAAATGAAACTAATCATGTTTTGGTACATAACTTATCATTATGAACTAAACTATCTTTAAGATATATTGGTAGCATTAAACGATTAGATTAGGCTTGAAACCGAGAAACAGATCGCAAGAAAATGGATTTGAATTTAGTTGCAGGTTCTTTTTTCAGAAAGCTCTCTCTGGCTAAGGTTAGTTTTCACGAAGAGAAACAATGTTGTCTTTACTAAGCATTGTAGGGAGATTACATTTCCAACAATATCGTGACATGCTGGAAGGCACGCCTGTCGCCGAAGTGAAATACCCTCTAACTCGGCGTTAACACCAATCAATCAACCGACCAATCAATCAATAAATCAGTTTCAATCAATCAATCAACAATTGATCGATCGATCGATCTACCGACCGATTAACCAACTGATCAATGAATGAATGAATCAATCAATAGATCAATCAATCTTTCTTCAATTTATTTTCTTAACTTTTGTCTGTTGAAAATGGTTGGCGATCAAACTGTATGCATACAATGCTAGAAATCTTATACACAGCCTACTTACTTATATATTGTCTTTATATGAATTGTAATTTTAAATATCATATCCCTGACACTGTCCTGTTGTGGCTTATTTTATCGGCATCATGGTATCCCTAAAGTTTTTAAGGTAATATAAGCCTCAGGGGGCTCAAACGTTTTCTTTTTGATAATGCCCGACGGCGAAAGATTTTGCTCATCAGATAATAACTTAAAAACTATCGCCGTCAGGCACTATCAAAAACAAAACGTCAGGGCCATTCGGACTATGGTTATATATACATGTATGTGATAATTTTCAATATTATGGCCTATAGTCAGAAACTTTTCTTTGCGAATTTATCTAGAGCATGGGATGATTCATCGGTCTGCATTTAATGACACCCCTGTGTCAGTGGGATTATTTTTGAGAAATATAAATTGTATTAAAATTGATATGTTTGCAGGCTATCGCAGGTACACAAATATCAAATAAATAACTTCGACTTCAGACTATCTTTTAACTGATATTGGCAGGGATAAAGACTTAAGAAGACTTGTTCTGTCCCTTTAAGTAAACAGTTTATACAGTGGTTAATAAAAGCTATAAAAATAAGTTACTTCAGAAAAAGGTAGACAGCCATAATGAATGAAACTGCCAATATCCGTCCACAGCAGCATTACGAGTTTATGTAATAGATAAAATAGGTACATCTTGGGGTTTGCGACACCGTTTGCCCTTTTATTTGAATGTTTGATAGAGTTCATACCAATCTCAAGGTTCAGTTATTTTTAAGAGTGCATAGAGAGTTAGCTAAAAACGGGGCAGTGCAGATCAAGATGTTATTGTCTAGTTGTATACGGGTATATACCAGATAGTAAACAAAAACAAGTTCGGAGGGAGACTGGCCAATTAATTGAGCTTTCAATGAATTGGTGAATAATGGTGAGACAGGTGAACGTGTAAAGTTTCGAAAGGTCTGATAGTTTTAGCTGTGTAAAGGGATCGAGGCGCAGAGAATTATAAACGTTTCGCAAAAATAATTTTACTTGCTACGCATTTTTGTAAAATGTACAAAGGGTCGAAAGCGCGAGAGGTATGTGCCTGCCCACAGGGAGCTAGCATCGTTAAGGTAGAGTAAATGAAGAACATTACTTGTCTTATTGTCGCACATGAAGGAATGATAAAAAGTAATAGGCTGTTTGCATTAATCAGATTTCTAACATTACTTATTATACCAACATTTCTTGAGAATGTTTTACATAGATAATTACTATGAGAAACCTTATTAAGTTTAGAATTAAGTATTCTTTATAGAAACTTGTATTCTGATATAAACGCCAAGGTCAAATCGTTTAAATAAACTGAAGGAAAATTGAAACATACAGACCCGCTGAACGGCACATCGAACATGCATTTGGTTTCATTAATGTTCAGCACAGCTTTATTTTCCTGTAAACATTGGTGTATATTTTTTTAATTTCATTTGTTTAACCAAATCAGTAGGATTACCCGATGGCCAATATAATTCAAATCAGATCTCAAAAACGCTTCCCATGTTTTGCTCGTCGCTATATTGAGATTTAACGCAATCACCCCATCTACAATGTCCATTGGTTTCTTAAATTGACCAATCACAGAGCTGCTTCTTAATTCTGGTTTTGGAAAAACCGAAGATTTCCGTCAACGCACCGAAGCTTCCCGACTGTTTATTTTTACATGACCAACGGATACATGCTCACACAATCAACACACACCATTCAAATGATAAACCTTGAGTGGAATTGCATTTCCCCTGTATACATGCAACTTACAACATCAACACAGAAGAAATTGGACAGCTTTTGCTTGTTTTGGGTGAATTTGGTGTTTAACATGGCCCCCTGCAGTTATCTGTGTTTTTATTGGACAACTGAATCTGTGACCGTTTGTGAGCCCCAGTAGGCTGGACCTTATTGAACGCTTGAACAGTATAAGTAGAGTGACTGCGTTAGATCTCAATATAGTGACAAACAAAACATGGGGAGCGTTTTTGAGATTTAATTTTAATTAGATTGATCGAATGACATAACTAGATTACTGTCTCAGCAAATAGTTAAAATTCCAGGCCCAAATATAAAACCCTTAGGCATTAGTCGTTTGTCATTAGGCCCTTATCGGATGGATTGTTGTCGATTTGATAAATAACTTTTGAACCAGTTTCGAGTTGTATTTCTCATTCATAATGATCAAGCTTCTCAGTTGAAATTCACAGTCAATTTCGAACGTTATAGGAAGGTCGAAAAAGAACGTTACAGGGCTATATTTACCATTTTTCAAAGAAATTACCACCTTGTCGTTTAGTGCAGTTGCAGTGTGCACTGTAGAATGGTTCTTTCTTAATCCACATTGGTGTTCAGAGATAATGTTATTAGCAATGACTTACAGCGATCTAAAGTGGCTTTCTCGAAAATCTTACTTATGGCTAAAAGTACAGAGATTATGCTGTTATCTACGCTGTTGTGAAAGCGTTCATGAGTCAAGCATAGCCTAGCGAGTCCCATGAAAGTGTGCCCTTTTAAAGCAGATTCCGGGCCCGTTACATAGAAGGTTACAATGTTATGTTTACACATGATTGAATTGTTCAAGCACCGAACGAATATCTTTGATGCATGTTTGAGAATGGAACATCATGCCTTGTTAGAGGTAGACAATACATGTTTAATTCGCGCTTTCCCCTCTTTAAATGTCAAATGTCACGAGTTGACGTTTGTTTGTTTGTTTGGTTGGGGTTAAACGTTGTACTTAAGGGTATATCACTTACATGACGACGGACTGTCCGCTTCACACTATTCCTGTCCTCGTTACGGTGGAAAACCGGGAGGTAACCTCGTGAAAACCGACCCCGTGATTGCCGGAGCCACATTCTGTGGCTCACTCATATACCTGATGGTCGACAGACGGACTCGATCCCGTGAACGGTAAATTGGAGTAATGTTAGGAAGCGGATGCGCTACCACTAAACGCCCATTTATACTGAGCACGAACGCGATCACGAACACGAACGCGAACGCGGCAACCGCATTTGATTGATTACCTGCTATGACAATGGAGTCGTGTATACTCACGGCGAACGCGAACGCGGTCAAATCTGTGGTCGCGCAGTAAGCCACAGAGATTGCCTCCAGAGCGAATGTTTGGGAGAAGGTCACGCGAACTATTGGCAATAGCCAATCAGTGCGAGGTCAAAGGGCATACATGTGCCTGCTCACAGATGCAATAAATCTGGAATTTTCCGCGCCATACGTCGCATTAAGTATGCACGATAATTCGTGCGGAACGTTGCGGAGGTCGCGTTCACTTTATAGAAGTTATATAGGGTATACTAACTTTGAATGATTAAGCTTTATTGGTGGACCCAATTTATGTATTTAATTATTCGTGCACATAGTCCTGTTTTCTTGGGGTAATTATAGTGTCTTTACTTTTCAGTTGAATTGATTGCCTCTCTTGGCATGACCGGAATGGGATTATGCTTCATACAGTCAATCATAACAGCACGGTATGGTTACAAGGTTACGTATGCGACTGCCTTAATCTTTGCACCAACTGCATGTCTGCTGGTTTATGTTGGGACACTCTATCCTGATTTCTTCTCCCATCGACCATTGCTAATTGGGTTGTTTCTGTTGATAGCAAGTAAGTGTTTCTGTTCCACAAAGCCTCACGTTAACAAATAACGTTTAAGAAAATAAGTTGCGTTTATTCGTTTTTAAAAACAAGATATATAACACTCTATTAGCCACATTCACAATATGTCGTACGACCCAAAAATATCGTACGACAAAATTTCGGCATATTTAACTATAAAAATATCGTACGGGATTTAATTGTCATACGACATTGTGTGAAAATGGGCCGAGCTGTCCTTTGAAAATATCGTACTAGTGTTATGGTCAATGTGCACCTTGGCACTTATACCCAAACTCCGTTCTCTATTGGTGCATGATCACGCGGACGTTGCCCAGATTACATGCTAGCATCTAAAATACTTATGCCCCCGAAAAATTTTCTATTGACAAAATGACTGATAGTTAGGTGTTGATGGCCAAATAACAAGTCGTGCAGTTTTTACTATTCACTTAGTTTTGTCATACTGGTATCTCCTTTATAGGCTTAGTCTGAATTAATGGGAGATAACTCGTGACAGAATATGAACAGTCTAAACCGATATGCCTCGTGGAATAAAGTTGATTGTAACGTTTTCTCGCTAACAGATCAATTGATGAAGTTTGCTCACAAAATAGAAGGATATGCAGTCACCGTGTTACAACAGCGCTAATTTTCGTCACCCTTTTATAAACGTCCATTATGTGGCGATTTGTATCTATTACGTATTGCAGATATACCTAACTTTTTTCAAGGAACATATACGTCATTACGAAATATTTCGGCTACGGCTATGATACGGTCACACTCCTGTACTTGGCACTGAGGGATAATTTACATTAACAAAATGTAAAGCATATAAAGGACATAAAACAGAGTTGTGTATTCATGAAACTTAATGAACTACGTTGTATTTTTGAGTTCTGAATTTATTTCTATTGGCGTATTCAATATAAGGTATTTAACTGATTAAAAGCTTTGCGCCTTCTTGTTGTGTCCAATGAATTCAGGGGAAACAGGTGTACGGATTCTGGGGCTCGTTAATTGAACTTAAATGTCCTGAAAAAACACGAGACCATTTGAAACAACGGACGAACCAGTCTCTAAGAATATATACCTTTCTTCACAGCTCCCTAAAATCTGATTTGTTGATTGTTTGATCGGATTAAACGCCGTACTCAAGGGTATTTCACTTATACGACGACGGATTGTCCATTTCACACTTCTCCCTGCCACATTACATCGAAAAACAGAGAGGAAACCTCTTTAAAAAACACCCCCTAGATTGCTGGGTCACATCCAGGAACAGACGAACGGAACATCGAAGTAGGAAAAGTAAGCTCACACGCTATAGCTCTTGCCTATAGGTAGCAAATCAAGCTAGAGTTCATATGCATCTAACCGACATTTTTTTAACATCAACATGGTTACTTGAGTAAATATACTCCGTAAAACATTGGCAGTTGATTTCTGAAACTTCTCAAATAGCACAGCCAAATTTAGTAATAGCAAAATAACATGGTTACTCTACATGTGTTTGTTTTTCTTTCAGATTTGAGTAATAGAATGTTTCAGCTAGAGATTTTTCAAATTGGGGTCAGCAACCTGGACAGGAAATATGCTGGAAAAATCATCGGATTGTATAGCGGGCTAGTTGGTTTAGGAAAAATTGTATTTTGTGGATTGTACGAAATTTTCTTTGATAACAATGTTGGTGCTTTGTTTCTCGCACTTTCAGTCATATGTGCTGTTAATGTGGGTTTATGTTTACTGTTACATTATCCAGTCCCCCAAAACGCGGAGATAGAACCGGTGTTGCAGGAATCCAATCAAGTTCAGAACGAAAAGGGAAGTTTGGCTGATTTACGCGAAGGAAAGGAATTAGGGATTGAGGAAACCAGCGGGAAAATAACCTTGACAAGCATGCTAAAATCTCAATTTTTTCACTTGACGTTTTGGAGCTCTGTCGTGTTATACTCGGCGGTGTCTTCCTTTATGAACAACTTAACATCCATTGGGGATTCAGCGGGGATGCAGAATCCCCTGGTGTATGTGTATGTTGTATCATTGACCATGGTGCTCTCTCGTGTGTTAATGGGTCTCATTTATGACAGATTCCCATCTGATAGAATCGGATTCTTTTTAATATTCTTCACGTATCTGTGTTTCTCAATGGCCATGGTCATTGGGTTAGTTTGTTTAAACCAAACTGGTGTATACCTAGTGACATGTCTGATAGGTATATCGGCAGCTGGGGGGAACACGTTGCCTTGGGCGATTCTCTCCAGGCATTTCGGACGCCAGAATCTCTCAATAATCATGGGTGGATTTTTAGCCAGTGTGACGTTTGTTGCACTGTTGATTCAATCATTTATTGGTGTTTCATACGATGGAGAAATTCTTTCCGCTGATACAACTGGTCGATTCTGTCGAGGAGTACGTTGTTTTCATCAATCATTTATTATGTTATTGCTCATAGTCATCTTCATAACTGTAGTTCAAAGTGTGAATTTCTGTATGTTGTATTGGAAGGGCCAAAAATATTGGGTTCTAGGACTTGAATAAATAATAACCATATGCACTAATTTATTTTCTTATATCTCACATCAAATAGTTTTCTCCTGAAAATGCAATTGAACAGTTTATGTCGATGAAGTTCAACAATTGCACATTTGACAGTTGGACATGCAATTTTTCCAGTTACTCGCAAAGTTGTCTCCCTTTGCACACGTGACAGTTTTCTTGGCCACGTGAAAATGTGCGGTATATTCCTGTGGCGGCTAACGTTTCATAGAAATTAACAATGCAAGCATTTATCTTGCTGATATTAAACACAAAATCAACCCCAAAATTGGAGCAAGTACAAAATAAGTACTTCATATTTGAGAAAGAAACATCCTGATAGATCACGTGTTGACACTAAATGCTGAACTCCTGCTTCGTTCGCTCATTGGACGCAATATTATTGAGCTGACAAATCATGCTGCTGAATACAACGTATTTATATAATTTTTCATGGATAATCTTTGCTCATTTTGGCCCCCGTGAAGTCATGTGATTGTGATTGAACATCGGCATGCCCTGTCCCCCTACCCCCATGCTTCCCTGGCTTCCTCAGTTGGTCGTATGAAGCCAGAAACAGGCAACCAGTGCCACGTAGCCATGTTGCTCTTACACGCCACTCTGTCTCAACATTCTCCTAGATGGGTGGTCAGATTTGCTCCATCTGTTCAATCGGATGGTCACGTACAGCCCTGCTATGATCAATTATTGCTTCCGTCGTAATTAAAAAATCGAAGATGAAAAAAGTAGAATTACAGTAAAGATTATTCCATCCTACAAGTACATTAATTTTTTAGAACAGTGCATGTGGCAAAATCCGAACACACCTCTGCATAATAACGTCTATAGCGAGACCATTCGATCATTTGAAAAAGCCAGATAACACTCTTGATGGAAATGCTGCATTCTGGGATTGAAGGAAGATAAACAAACCCACCACGTCCTATTGCAGCATAGGGAAACATACAGGAGAGGTCAGATGTAGTTGACTTTGAGCGATGTCAAGTTCCCATCAATACGATTTTTGTCTGTAAAAAATGTAAAAGTACATGTTTTGAATTCAAAGAGATAAAAAATAAATCTGTATGTGATAGATATGTTGAATAAACCATGTAATATGTACTAATTACCCCATTAAGTAAATTTCAGATTAATAAAAAAAAAATCAAATTTTTGTTGCTTTATCCCAGATGATCTGTGTACCGATGATTCGGCAGACACGGGTACAGTACACCAGCCATGCAGCTTTCCCAGAAAAAGGGGCCACCAGTGCAGGCAAAGCAGCCACAGAGGTTCGTGGAAGTGACAGACAGCGATATTTTCGATTTGATTCGCAGCGAGGAAAACAGCAACACTGCCAGGAACAGATTTTATGATTTAAAACTACTTAAACACTATTTATACAGACCCGAATCTTTTGAAACTCAGGACATTCATGACATCCCTGCTCTTCAGCTGAGTAAATTCCT
Source organism: Mopalia ciliata (assembly GCA_034783835.1). Taxonomy (NCBI): domain Eukaryota; kingdom Metazoa; phylum Mollusca; class Polyplacophora; order Chitonida; family Mopaliidae; genus Mopalia; species Mopalia ciliata. The sequence goes on from JAVFBW010153579.1 coordinate 11,183, forward strand.
GTCAAAATTTTCCGTAAGTGTGAGGAAAGCGAATGGCGATAAGTACGAGCCTGCATGACTGAGGTCAATGTTATCTAGTTTTGAAAGATATTTTAAGCGCCATGGCTACAAATATTCTCTGATAACCGATCTCCCATTTCATTCCCACCGTGAGACAATCAAATCGAAACAACCGTCTTTGGCAGTCCGGTCAATTTGGCAGTCACTCACCCACAGCTATCATAAATTCGATGTGGTTTTTCACAACAGTACACTATGGACTAGGGGGTGATACAGAGCACAGAAATATGTGTTGGGGTGATGTCAGTCTGTGTAATTACACTGTTGGGCGCGAGAACCTGGAGTTTAATGAACAGCAAACCAAAACTCGCACTGGCTTAAATCCGCCTTGTATACACAAAATAAGGCCCAAGATGTGGGACGTGCCACTTAATCCACCGAAGGGCCCGGTCTCAATATATAAAGCATTTAATTTTTCAGACCCAATGCTTTTTGTTAAGCAGGTGATCCGTTTTACATTGCCACAAACACCATTCACGAAATACCCAATCCAGGAGAGCAGTGGTTCAAACGACAACCTATTGGTGTCAATAAAATTAGTTCACTGATGAAAACCATGGCTGTAATGGCAAATCTGTCTACCAACAAAACAATCACAAATAGCAACGCTAGAAAACGTCTCCTTCAAAAACTCAGTGATGAAAACGTTCCTCCAACTTACCTAATGCAAATTTCTGGACACCGCTACGTAGGCTATAAGTCGTCAACGCTTACAGCTCCATTTCTGAAAATCTGCGACAGATATCCAGTATTTTAAGCACGACATCTGCTAAAATTCCACGAATTCTACCAGAACCACCGACAAGTACATCTACACCACACGCTGTAATGGC
>JAVFBW010153590.1:0-12075 GCA_034783835.1 Mopalia ciliata
TCCCCCCGAACTGCCGCTGGGGCCTCCGCGGCCGCCTCCGCAACCTAATAGAGGAAGTCTGTTCAGCCCCCCTGCTGCTCGTTGTTAAACACTAATTGAACAAACAAATGTCGACCATCACATTATACAAGTGATACACGTTGTGTCGCTTCGGCAATCATGATGGCGGTTTTTACATGATGTATCTCAGTTGTCCATTGTGTACACCGTTAAACCCCAATCAAACAAATAAATTATGTATTCTCCTCCTTTACTGATGGCCTATGCTTTTAGGGAGCTCAGCCTGTGTTAAAGCATAGGCCTGAGCACCTCAAATCAGGGGCTTAGCCAGAAATCAAAAGTATGGTGTCCAAAATGGCCATTTTGCTTCACTTTTCAAATAACTAGGTGTGCACTTACAGTTTTCTTATCTCCTGCATGTTAAAGTTCCTTAAAATAGGGTGTCTAAATGAGGCAATTGTTCATTCATTTGGACAGGTGGATGGGTGTCTGCCTAAGCCCTTGCCTTAAATGACAAGGCCAACTTACTGGCTATAGAGTTGTACAGGCAGTAAAAGCAAACATATATAACGTGGCTGTAAATTATATTGCAATAATGTCAATTGCAATAAGATCATTCTGTTAAAGATTGACGATTAAAAACATCTGTATTGAACTGGCATTTGAGTTATCATAGCCGTTAATTAGTTAATTTAACTGGCGGGACTGACATCATTGTTCGGTTGGTCACCAGTGTGTCTGTATGTTTATGGATACATTGGAAGGCATCTATAACAACACGGCTTAACCACAAGCTTACTCATCCAAGCGCAATGTTAATCTGTTGTATACGTTTCCAAATAGCATGTTGTGTAACACATACATTTAGCATGTTTTAAGCTGACATACGGTTTTACAACATTTGGTTTTTAGTACCATGTGGGCAGAACCCTAATTTCCGGCTTTATCTGAAAGCATCCACCAGTGCAGGCAATAGCAGACAGCCACAGCTAGATACTACCATGTTTTCGAACAATGACATCCGTTCTGTTTTTAAATTAACCAATTAATGGCTGTGCTTATTGGATTGCAAGTTCAGTACAGATGGTTATCGTTGAAAATATGCAATAAAAATCATAAAATTAGGTCGAAAATCAGTTGTCTTTCACTTGTTAACTCAACTGTAACTCACCCTGTGAGGGAGCGGGTGAGCCATGGCCCTGCAGAATACTCCCTCGGCTTCCACGGTCGCTTGTAAGAGGTGAGAAAAGAGGTTGCTTTCTGTTGCCCTGGTGTTCGCAGAGCTTAAGGGTAATGGGAAGCAGATTTATTTGTGATGCTCTGTATTTGTGTCTGTCGTTATATAAGTGAAATACCCTTGAGTACGATGTTAAACATTAATCAAACACACAAACAAACAACTGTAATTTACAGATAGGTGTTTGTAGAGATATTTCCCATGTTATAAATTTCCCTCAGTTGAAGTTTAATAATAACTACAAAATATCAACAATTTGAGTGTCTTGTGTCCTCTATGAAGCACAATGGAACCTTAGCAATCCCAAACACAAATGTTAAACATTCATTGGCCCAAGTGGACAACCTCATTAAAAACTTCCAGTTGTCCGCCACTTAAATCAGATCGTTCAGGGTTTTCAAGGCCTGTTTTGGTGGTAATATAGGCCAGTTTGTTTGAGTTTGATGACACGTGATTTACCATCTTGTAGATCTCACTGGAGTTTCACCAGAAGAAGCGGGCCAGGTGGCCATTTCCTGCTGAGGTAATTCCATGGGAAGTCTGGACAATCAAACTTGATGTGATCACACTTGCTAATGAACATGGTTTGTAATCATTTTATTTTTGTTACAGTTAATCATATTATTGAAACATGCTATTTTAATTTAAAAGTGTGCCAAAACATTGTTTAATTATTTTGTAACATGTGAAAGCAAGACTTGTATGAGTTAGATGCATTAGTTGTATAACATGAAAGAACAGTTTCTATGCAAAAATCAAAATTGCCATTTAAACCGTATTGTATTCACTGGTAAAAGAATACAGTTTTTAAGATAGTTCATGCAGCTATTTTTCTGAATTGTTCTATGACGAATTTACAAACTGATAAAGTAAATATCATTGTGAACAATAACTTTTAAATTTAAATGGTACTCTAGTGCAGTTAATAGAATGTCTGATTTGTGATTTTGTTTCTTGTCTAACATGTTCCATGGATATAAGTCACCATGTTACTACCACCCAATAATCTTACAGTATAGGTAGCAATCAGTATTGTCAGCTAAATAAATCTAAATAGACAAGTGTAAAACAACACTTTAATACAGAGGAGGAAATATAGGTACAGCCCAATTTTACCAACTCTATATATACTCAGTCAAAAAAGAAACTTTACAGTCCTGAATTTCTAAATATTTTCTTGAAATTAATACAAACGATATTATTATTATTATTATTATTATTAAAGGTAAATGCGTCATCAAAGACATCATGACACACAGCAACTTCGACGTGCACAAGCATGCAGTTCATGCGAGCAAACATCAAGGATAAAGCATGTTTTCTTATCAGACACGTGCAAATGAGCCCACGTTAGCACAGTTGAGTGACATCTTGGGAGAACAGGTTTTTACAGTAAATTATCCGTTGATTTGCAATGCCACAACTGTCAAACATTCAACGTGAACGTACCACTGGCATGCTGAATACAGGAACGTCAGTCACTGACATTGCCAGGGTTATGGGATGTAGGTGATGGACTATCCATGATCTTAACATGGACCAATTTTAACCCAGTTACGCTGATGTCAACAGCTTTTCTGGGCACAAAAACATCTGAGATTGACTCAGTCTGATTGGAGTAGGGTCATTTTTAGTGACGAATCCAGATTCACACTACGCTTTGCTGATGGAGGAGTTATAGCTTGGAGGAGACGTGGTGAATGGAACGCCCAGTGTTATGTGCAGGAAGTTGGCCCTTTTTGGGGGCGGTAGTGTTATGGTTTGGGGTGCCTTTAATGGTCCTGCCTGTTCCCGACTGATAGTCAATCAAGGAAACCTAACTGCTGCAGGATACAGAGATCAACTGCTCATTCCAGGGCTTTTGCCATTCATGGCAGGTCATTGCCCAGGTCAGACATTCCAACACGATAATGCCAGACATCATATGGCCAATTTAACACGGAATTTTCTTAGGAATGCTGGTATCAATGTCATGGAGTGGTCCTCCAGACTCTGTCAAGTAAGGAACCCTCCACAGAATTTGCAGGAACTTGGTGCCATGTTGGTTCAATTATGGCAACATATCCCCCAAGCTGTGTTCAGATGCACCAATCCATGAGGAGACATTGCGTCGCAGTTGTGAACGCTAATGGAGGGCATACGCGCTATTAACATGCTTTCATCAATTTGTAACTTACCATTTTTACTCTCTTACATTTATGTAGCATTTCCGATGGAACTGGTTACATTATGAACATGATTTTTATTTTGCACCGTCCTTAATGGGTACAAAATGGAATTTAATCATTATTTAAAACCACTTTTCTTGTATGTTCAACTTATAGACATCCAAACGAGTGTGAAGTCTTTTTTGACTGAGTTTACTTTGCCATACCCATCACATGTATATTCTCCATTCTACAACACATAAAATAAACGTTTACCCCCTCCTATCATATCCTATATGATCTATTTCCTACATAAAACAACTTCTTTGTTTTGGAAGGAAGAGTGTTTCCATTAATTTGCCCAGCAAATCATTAACCTACTAACTCGATAAATATACAATCACAATGAAACATTTTATACGCATATAAGTATATATATAGACCTTTAGCTCACCATTAGACCATATAGGCCTACAGGCAGATATCATATTTGAATTCTGATACAAGTAGCGATACTCCGTAAAGCCTTTTGTTGCAATAATACTATTCATTATTATATCAGGGCCAACCCTGACCATATGACAATTAAAGTATTTCATTTATACCCGCATTAAAAATCAGAGATAATAAACCTATACAATGTGTATAGGACCAAACAAAAATTACCCTCTGGGAAAGCTTGGGTTTACAAAAACTAAAAATACCAAACGGTCTTCATATCTGTATTAAATACATATTTAGAAAACTTAACAAAAAATAAATGACTTCTGATATGCTACGCTTCGGAGAACAAGCTCTAGAATGACAAAATTCTAACCCTTCCCAAAACACCTTAACAAGAGGCCCCGCCCTCTTGTCACATGTTCCCATTAACGGATGACGTCATTTATACCCACTTGTAAACAATAATTTGTGCCTCCACTACATGTCGTCACAAATAACATTTCTATTGGATGTCTTATAGTGTTAAAAATATCATTACATTCAGTGTTTGTTAAGCTTTACTTAAATATTAGCAAAAACTCCTCTGGAATATTCTCTTTTCTCTTCTTTTTGTTTATCTTTTTTGGTACTGGACTGTTTTGTAAAAATTCTTTAAAGTGCATTAATTTAACACAGGTTTAAAAAACTAGCATTTAATCATTATCAAAACTTCAGAGGGTATTTTTATTCACGGGAGATAATTAAATATTTCTGGCTGATTCTTATAAAACACAGTAATAAGATAGAGCCTAATAGTTGCTGATGCATGTTACCATAAATGGAACAAACTGCCATCCACAATCAAAGAAATCGCATCACAATCATTCTTTAAAACATCCCTAAAACATCTACTCCTCAATAAATATTTCAATTAGTTCTATTTTCGCCCTTTATATATGTTGACTTGTTTTATATGTAAATATGTTTATAAAACATACAAATAAAGTAGTTGTATTTAATATAAATTTTTTGGTGGATAAAATCTACCAATCAATCAAAACCTTACAGCATAAGTTTTGGGGGTGAATGGTAAAATTTGTTTAATTTTAAAACTGATTCACCTGTGATTTTAATAACATCCGGATCTAGTATTTTTTTTCCTTATAATTTTTATGTTCCTCATATTCAATTCTTAACACTTAGCATTGTGCCCAGAGTCATATACAGCCTATAAACAAAATTGATATGCATGTGGTTAATTTTCTTTCTTTCTTTTAATGTAGAGCGTCAAATCTTGAATGAAAAGGTCGGAGAATTGCTGGCAGAAAAAATTATCTACATAGTTGACATTATGAATAGGCATGAGTATGTGCCTAAGATGCCAAATCAATCCGAACTAGAACTTATCTTCGACACAAGTTATTTTGATATTCAGCCATATCTATTCAAGGTATGTATGTTTGTTGAACTTGAAATACTTTGCAATTCACTTATGGGGAAGCCCACCATTTGACAATGTGTAGCACATTCACTTTTCGAACCCTCTGAAAGTCTCTTATGTTTTAATATGACTCACAGACCTGTGCTGTAATATTTTCAGGCAGAGCATTAAAATGATTTTTTAAATAAATAAATGTGCATTTATTAAAAATCATAGAAAATTGATGTATAAAACAATCTTTCTAATGGATTGAATTGATCAAAATTGTTGTTAGCTCTCCTGTTATATCGGTATCATAGTTAACTTGGGTGTTCTTTTTTTTCTGTGTTTGACAGATTGGTCATCAAACAACAGGTCCATCAGCATCCTCAATGGGTACAACAATGAGAAAACTCCTCAAAGATACTCTGTCATTGTAATTATTCAATCAGAACTGATAACAGAGACAGGGAGTTGAAGATTGTTGTCAAACATACTATAACAATGACACAGGCTGTCTGTTGTTAATGTATTCAGTGGTTTTGCTGTGAGAAATAGGATCCTGAACTTAATACCATTACTAGAAAAAATGGAATTTAAATTATCTAATTATGGTGAACTGACCAATTTGTTATAAATTAGGAATTGAAAATTAAAAAAATACCCTCTAACTTCTAGGAGAGAATTAGGTTTTACCTCACATATTATTTCTATAGACTCTAATAGAATATTATTTCTTCTAGAGTGTCCTAAGCCATAGACCTTTTAGGGTATTTGTATCATTTTATCACTGTCATTTTGTAAACATGGGACTTACATGAAATATAAAGTATATATAAAAAGTTATGTTACATATATCTCACATGGAACATAGTTATGATTTTTAACTATGATCTAATGGTTATGCTTTCCATTTCTGAGTTGAATTAAGCAGCTTTGAAGATTTTTTATGAAATAGTCTTCCAGGAAAAGAAAATATTTATATATTTGAAAGAAAGAAGTGTTATTTCTTGATGGATTTCTGCTATATTTCCAGCTTTACATTTAGTGTACTGGTGCCGTTTCACAAAGGGATCTTAGCTAACACAAAACATAGTTGCCATGATGACCAGTGTTGAAGACATAGTGTTGCCATGGCAGTAACGTTCAACATAAGTTCAGAACGCTTTGTGAAACAAACCCCAGTTTTACTAAATGATATATATACATGTGTAGTAGCATGGACAGAGATGTATAATTTTGGTCAAATTATTCAGCCCATCCATCTGATGAACCAAAGCTCATTTTCTCCTGTCTGTCAGTGTCTTTATTTCAGTTGAATGAATAGCTACTATCCTTATGTTTGGCTAACAGCTTAAACAATACAAGCAATATTGGGTTCCCCCTTCTTTTCATTGTATGGATGTGGATATTTACTGTTGAGTAGACCACTGTCAAGGGCTTAGGCAGACCCGTCCAAATCGATGCCCGGAAGTGAACAATTGGCTTGTTCGGACAACCTGTTTAACTCTTTGCCTCCGGCAAGCCGCTGACAGCGGCGATATTTTAGCCTTTTTAGATAGAGAAAGTATTCCTAATGAAGAAAATATATACTTTTCTATACCTTTGACTGTTTTAAAAAGTTATGGCCATATTACTTTACAAACATTTTCTACTAAGATATTACGTCTAAATAGATCCACATGGGAAAAACAAATTCCGGATGCAAAGAGTTAAAGAAACTTTAACATGCAGGAGATAAGGAAACTGTCAAAAGTGGACACCCAGTTATGTGAGAAGTGAAGCAAAATACCATTTTGGAAACCATACTTTTGCTTTCTGGCTAAGCCCCTGCTGTCAAATACATAAAGTGCCAATTACCACATAGACAAGCAACAATGTTGTCAACTTCATGGATTCATTTAATGTCCAGCATTCGATAAATAGCACTTCAGTGGATTTTCTTACATTTTATCCATTTCAATATGTTACCAAGTAATTATCATGGTAGCTGTGATGTTGGCTTCAATGTTATTCAGCTTTATTCACTGCAGGCGTGGCTATAGATATCCATGCTCATTGCTGAATGTCTCTGCTTTTGAACCTAAAGAAGCAGTTTGATGTAAAATAAATGACTTTCCTATTTAAACAAGTGTTATTTATGTTTATGTTTAAATAAAATTATTGTCCAAGCTTATTTGTGGCTTTAGCCCACGATGAGGGTTCTCAACATGTAAATATAAAACTATGTCTCTCAAACAATTATGTGTTGAAAACAAAATCTTAATTACAATAATATATCTTAACTGCCAATCTTTGTTTTTAATAAAATTTATTCACAAAACTGACTTGATTTCTATGTTATGTCTCAGTAATGTTTTGTCTAGTAATTGGTGAAATGTTCAGGAGGATTTTCTAGTGAACTCGCTCACACTGACGGGTGGTTGGAGGGAGCATCATGTTGCCCTGGTGCTCTGAGAGCTAAAGGGAAACAGGAAGACGATCTGTTTGTGGTGTCTGTATTGCATCCTGAAATTGTCCTGTGTGTCCCGTGGTGTCTTTGTTTGTTGCCAGTGGTGTCGAGGGTGGTTTCCTTCTCCCATTGGGCTGGCACATCGCCATATAAGTGAAATACCATTGAGTATGATGTTAAACCCCAATCAAACAAAAAAACAAATGCCGGGCAGTACCTTAGTGTTAAAGAGTGTCTGCTTACTAGTCTAACCTTGATGTTATTGTTCATGGAGTCTGTCTGTCAACCATCTGGTATATAAGTGAGTCACACAATAGGGCTCTGGCAATAACACAGTTGGATTTTAGAAGGCTCCTTCTCAGCTTTCTGTCATATATAAACAAAGAACAGTGTGAAGTGGACAATCTGTCATCTAAAAGTGAAATACCCATCAGTATGAAGTTTAACTCTTATCAAACAAATCTTTAGTGACCTACCTGGACAGTCAGGACAGAGCTTTCTGTAGCCCTCATGCTAATTAAAGGTATAACAAGAAAACATATAAAAATAGTCCAATATTGACTAAACAATTTGCAACTTGTTTCATTAACAAATTTGGTGTACATGTGGAGAAATTGGGATTCAAACATATAACTTTTATTATGAGTCGGCTGTGATTGTTGAGTGACTGGTATGTATAGAAACCAGCTCACCATTTTATTATTTCTCAAGATCTCTGGTATGGAGTCCGCTGTATCTCTAGAGTCAGCTTTATCCGCCGCAGATTCTTCCAAATGAAGTTTCCCCTGCTTGTGTCACAGCTCAAATGACTTGTAAGAAAGGTTGCAAGTTTGTAAGTGAATAAAACAAATTCTAATGATCGGAAAAATATGGGGTTTATTTTACAGATAATTTATAGTAGGCCTATTATCTTTATTACAACAATGATTTACACTAGCACAATATAATTATATGTGAAGTGTTTTGTGACGTTATATGGAACCAATGTAACATCAGAATTACAGATTTTCTGCAAAGTTTACGGCTACTAATACAAGTTGTCAAGAAAACAAAGAATGCAGGTCAGGTCATTTTAATTTATGGGGAATTAATAACGGCTTGATGGATTAACTTCAAATACACATTTAGCCAAATAATTGACTGCAGACATTTATGTATCGGTACCACATTGATCAGTCAGCTTAGTCGGCTAAGTATATTTATACAAGTATGTCAAGAAATATGGCTTAGTTGATTTCTGACTGTTGCATATAAATTATTTCGTTAAATTTGATTGGAGTTTTAGTCGATTCTGATGGTATCGGTACATCCAGAAACCTCTGCTGCTGCATAAGGGAGATAATGCCATCAACAAAGGGAGATAATGTCATTAACAAAGGGAGATAATTAGCGCGACCTATTTTGGCGAAATCGAGAAAAATGGAATCTGTCAAAATTTCCGACATTATTTCGTGACTCAGTTTTGAACAATTTCGTCATTTCTTTGTGCTTATATCAACGTGTTGAAATCGTAGTGGGAGAGCGTTCATTACCATTTGTTAATCACCGTTTTTATTGTCTCTTTATTGTCAATTGCTTTTGTGTTCTATCAATGCAACAACAACAACTTGCAAAAGACAAAACGTGTCATGGCACTAGGGTCCGTTCAGAGCAAGTTATCCTGTGTCTTTGAGATAGCTGTATTGTCGGAGCCATCGGAAAAACGGTCTTACCAACCGTACAAGGTAGTGGCCACTAATAAACTGAGGCAGGCGGCTGTCAATCATGATATTTTCAATGGACATCCTTCTGAAAAATTGGATGGGACGTGCGTTCTAATTTCTCCATTCCAAGGTACAATTTTTACTTTTCACCTTATTCATTTCACGTATAATCTTATCTCTTCATGGATGGTAGATACAATTTTAAGACATGGACCTTGATTGCTTTCAGGTCTTATAATAAATGATACTTTAATTTAGGCTAATATTTCTAGGGCCGCCTGTGGTACCTTCATGATGAACAACACAAAAAAAAAATTTGTATTTTGAATATAATAAATGTAATATTTTATAAGTACAAATTGGCATATATGATAAATATTATAGAGATTAATAGTTTAGAGTGGGAGAATACCACAGTCACCAGACTTGTAAGTGCTTGGTATTCAGTAGCACAATGAATAGGGCTAATTCCTCCGTCTTAGCCCTATGTCCCGCCTATTTCAACCCATGGTGAAAGTTGGAAATTGATCTGCCGCTATGGCCGGATAGAAAAATCACAATAATCAAACCCCTTCTTTCTTTTATGACGTTTAAATAAAGTTTTATTTGAGTTTCTCCCTTTGCAATAATAAGATTGAAAACCGTCAAAAAAGAAATATTGTAACAAGGTAAAATACTAATCAATGTTTTCAGTGTATCTAGAAAAAATCAGAGAAAAATCAGAAATAGTTTTTTTGAGCCATAACGGCCTATCGATTTCCAACTTTCACCATGGGTTTAGATAGGCGGGACGTCGGGCTAAGACGGAGGAATTAGACCTATACATTGTGCTAGGTATTCAGTAACATATGTTATTGAAAAAATTACTAGGTTTGTGACACTTACATTGGGGATAAATAAGTGAACAATAAGAATTAATTGAAAGGTCTTGAAACGGTTTAATCAATCCATAAAACTTTAACTGAAAACATTTGCTTTCATTTATAAAAGAGCATGTCTTTGGTTGACCTCTTTTAGGTTCTCAGAGATACAACTATCGACCCCACCTGTCATGAGGACAAATCTTTTTTTTTTTTAAATTAAACTTTGATTTCTTCACTTTTTCTAGAATGTATGTATCACACACTTCATAAATACAGGGAAAAAAGCCAGTCATTTTGTCTATAACATATTGGATTTATAAGCTGTGGTTTACTGGTTAGCAAGTTCTAAGCTTACTTCCATCTACCGTTCACAGTATCCAGCCTCATGTATATATTTGAGTGAGTCCCAAGTGACTGGTAATCGCGGGGTTGGTTTTTATGAGGTTTTCTCCTGGTTCGCCACCGTAATAAAGCATGGAACAGTGTGAAATAGACAATATGTCATCAACTATGTGAAATACCCTTGCGTATGATGTTAAACCCCAATCCAACAAACAAACAAATGGGTGGATATTGAATATATTAGGGCTCACTTTCGAATAATTCAATGTTATTGACATGCTGTTAAACAGGTAAACCTTGGCTATGGGCCCGATATGACAGAAAACCCAAGAAACAGGCCGAGAAGAAGTTCAGGGCATATCAAAGTAGAAGAAATAAAGGCGGAACGAATGATAACATTGAAGAAATTTATCCATGGGATGTAACAAAAGATTTTAAGGTGTGGTAGTAATACATGAACCAAATCTTTTCCATCGATTCTAAAATCACTGCTTGTATTAACAATCTCTTTAAAGTCAATACACCGTCACAGTTTTGGGGCTGCCTGTTAACTGAGGAAACTTTTGAGGTCACTCTTGTAAACACTGAAAAAATGAAAAATAAATGCCCCATATGAATAAAGTACATGCTTGTCTTATTTATTACTTGCCACTGAAGGAACATTTTGCAATCAGCAGCATGTGCCACATTTTGTTTTGGATTGTGTCAGTATACATTACCATCTTATAGAATAAAGTACCCTGAAGCATGGGTTTAGATAGGCTCGTATATTCCAGTATAAAGCCGTTTGTTAGGTAATGGCCTAAAGCATAAGAACGACGTAGTCCAATCAGATTCCTGTGAATTCTGGAGTCCGCCTTTAAAATCACACAAAATTATATTGGTTGACCTGGGCACATGAGCAGACAGGTTTGTAAAATGGAGGCTCAAGGATGTGCTGCCCCTGTAACCAAGCAAACAATCAAAGCCGAAAGCGCCTTGAAAGATGGACTTTCATTGGCTGGGTTTATCGAGCGTCCCCCGTAGCCATTACCTAACAAACGGCTTTATGTCTACCAGCGTCAAGGCTGATCAGTAGGGGCTATACTGTAAGCCGATCACTGGTTATACAAGCGTAGTGTTTATCAATCGGTCAGGTTTATTGTATTTACTTTGTGCTTGCAGGATGTACCTGATAGCTGGATTCCAGCCTCTGGTGTGGAGATTATAGAGGGACAAGCACAGTCAGATCGAAATGGACATATACCTGGTTAGATATCCTTAATAATCTAATTAAATAGTTATAAAAATTGTATTAATATCATAAATAGAATTACAACTTCTTGTTTATTAGCCTTGCAACATTTTAATGTTCTGTTTTGGGCGCAGCCATGTAATAGTGGTAAGGGAATGCGCTTACTAATCCTACTTTGACGGACTGTTAACAGGATCAAGTACTCGGGTATATAACTGAGCCAATGGATTGTAGGGGGGGGGGGGGGGGGGGAG